>CAUYRB010031358.1:0-69556 GCA_963574695.1 Propithecus perrieri | reverse complement strand
ACTGGTTTCCCAGGGTGGCCCTGACAGACTGGCTTAAACCACAGACGTTTGTTCTCTCGCGTCCTGGAGGCTGGAAGTCCCAGATCCAGGTGTCTCAGGGCTGGTTCCTCCTGAGTCCTCTCTCCTGGGCGTGTAGACGCCGTCTTCTCCCTGTGTCCTCACGGGGTCGTCCCTCTGTGTGTGCCTGTGTCCTCATCTCCTCTGTTTATAGGGACACCAGTCCTGTTGGATCTGGGCCCACCCCAGTGACCTCAGTTTACCTTAATCACCTCTTTGAAGACCCGTCTTCAAACACAGCCACCGCCTGAGTCCTGGGCTCAGGATGTTTTGGGCTCCCAGTTGGTGGCACTTTGCTGCGGCCACCGCAGGAGACTCACAGCCATGTTCCTGCCAAAGACGAACTGGCCTCTGGAAGTCCCTGCGAGTTCCGGAACGGGACACCAAGTGCAGCCTCTTGGCATCTCCCGCGGCCTCCAGCTCACTCTGGGTCTTGGATTCTGGATGCTTTGGAGGGGCCGGACGTGGGGGACGCACCCCGAGGCTGCAGGACACAGAGGTCCCCGTGTGTTCTGTCGGGGCTGTCTGCTTCCGAATTGCATCATGCTACAGCTGGGCTGCGGGTCCCTCGGGGACACCGGGGGGCTTCTAAGTGCCCCCCACACCCTGCTGACCTGCAGTGCAGCCCCCGAGACACCCCCAACCCTCCCAGGGTGTGGCCTCGTCACCCATCCCCTGGCTTTTGGGGACCTTCTCCCGAACCCACGTCTCATCCCCAACTTGGGTGCAAAAGCTCCTTCCCGCGAGTGGACGCTGAGAAGCCTGGTTGTCAGGGCGGCAGATGCGCACGGCTTCTGCACTCGCCGACGTGCGGGCGTCTTCCGCGGGAAACTCGCTTTCTTCCCGGGTCCTTTCCTTCCCCTGCCGCCGAAGATGGGGGTGCGCAGATACGTGCGTTTACCCCGGGCGTGTGTTATTCACCGGCCGTTTTTATCTCATGTGTTTTAAAACATCCTAATGACGGGTGCACCTCGGAAGGTCACCCAATTACGGAGGCAGCTCCGTGCGCGCCGCAGAGAACATCAGAGATGAAGTCCGGATAAAGAGAGGACACACATGTGTGCACCCGTGCACACAACCTCACACGCACACATGTGCACACAAGCTCACACGTGCACACATGCACACACACATGGCGTTCCCATGCACACAAGCTCACATGCACACACGTGCACACAAGCTCACACGTGCACACAAGCTCATATGTGCACACATGCACACACACACGGCGTTCCCATGCACACAAGCTCACATGCACACACGTGCACACACGCAGTGTTCCCATGCACACAAGCTCACATGCACACACATGCACACACACACAGCATTCCCATGCACACAAGCTCACACGCACACACGTGCACACAAGCTCACACACGCACACATGCACACACACACGGCGTTCCCATGCACACAAGCTCACATGCACACACATGCACACACACACGGTGTGCCCATGCACACAAGCTCACATGTACACACATGCACACACACATGTGCACACAAGCTGACACGCACACACATGCACACACACACGGTGTTCCCGTGCACACAAGCTCACACACACGTGCACACAGGCTCACACGTGCACACGCACACACGCACAGCGTTCCCATGCACACAATCTCACACGCACACACATGCACACAAGCTCACACGCACACACGCGCACACACATGGTGTTCCCATGCACACAAGCTCACACACACACACACCGCGTTCCCATGCACACAAGCTCACACGCACATGTGCACACAAGCTCACATGCACACATGCACACACACACGGCATTCCCAAGCACACAAGCTCACATGCACACACATGCACACACATGGCGTTCCCATGCAGACAAGCTCACACGCACACACGTGCACACAAGCTCACACGCGCACACATGCACACACACATGGCGTTCCCATGCACACAAGCTCACACGCACACACGTGCACACAAGCTCACTCGCACACACATGCACACACGGCGTTCCCGCGCGGCTGACACACGGGGCGCCTGAGAGATGTCGGTGATATTGAAACAGTCTTCGGCGCAGAAGGTCGCTGGTGGCAATAATGTGCTCATTACGGGCGCAATCCATCACTCAAGTGAGAGCAATTTAGTGCCCGGGTTTAATGCCGGCGAATTTAATCATTAGCAGCAGTTTGTCAACCGCACGGTCCACCAGGGACAGAGGGGACGCATGATTTAGCAGGCGACCCTCGACCTCCGAGGACCGCGCAGCCTGCCTTAGAGGCACAGCCGAGCCGCGCAAGGAGCCGGGCGCCCTCGGCTCGCGAACGATTGTTATGCTTAACGGCTTGGCTGTCATTCCAGAAGGGCCAAAAAAAACAAAAAAAACAAAGCAAGCCCGGCGCGCCGTGAATAATAAAAGCATCAGCATCCGCTGCAGACCCGGCTTTGGAAACAAGGCAGCCGCGTGCCCCGGTGCACACAGCGACGCCCAAGAGCGAATGTGTTTGTTTCCGTAGCAGGGTGGCAGCTTTCTGCAGATTTCTGACCGTCACAGGTGAGCGGAATCAGGGGGCGACGTCCGTACAAGCGTCAGGCGGGTAGCGCATTTTCCCCGAGGCGCTAATTCATTTGGAGGCAGGAGGAGAGGACCCCAGACGGAATTTCTGTTTCCACCTCGATCTGCAGCCTGATTTGTCCATCATTACAAACGTACCCCAGGACCCTATTTTTATGTCAAGCTGTTGGAAAAACGCTCTCTGACTCCTCCCGGACGTCCCGGTGGCCCCCTCGGTCCCCCAGATTCTCCCGGGGGTCCGGGGGCCCCAGCGGGGGCCGTGCAACCCCGTCATTAAACCCTCCCGTGGTGGTTTTGTTGTCACTTAAAATTCATCTCGACTGCACAGAAGAAATTTGTCTCGTCATTAGTTCGCCGCCCGCCGGCCGCGCTGATTGCTGTCGGTATTTCAAAGGGAGGTCGGGGGGTCGAGTTATTTCGGAGAGAGAAGCGGGGAATGAGCACCCCGTTCTGGGGGAAGCTTCTCGGTAAGTTTGCTGAACCCTCAGCAGAGGCAGGAACAGAGCCCCGGCGGGGAGGGGCCAGATGGGGACACGCTCCCCGCCACCGGGGCCATGCTGCTTATTTGCTTGTTTATTTTTACTTTAATTTTGATGAAGCAAAATGGGTAGGAAACGCACTCGGGGGCTTAGAGGGTTCGGGTGAGGTCTGGGCAAGATCCCACAGCTGTTCTTAGAAGAGGTGAGTTTCTAACCTCCGTCAATCAGCCCCTTTTTCCTGGGCTGGAAGGGTTGTGGGAGGTGGAGTCGGGTGGTCACGAGGAACTCAGAGGAAGCTGCTTGGGGGCTGTGGCTGAACACGCTCATGGGCCACCTCCCTCTTGTGCTCTGGGGCCCCGTGGGGATGTCACTTGTCCACGTTGATGTCCAAGATGGAGCTGCCCGAGTGTCCTATGGCATCCGTTAGAAAGTTGCTCACCTTAGCTACTGGCTTCCCACCCACCCCAGGACCTTTGCATGAGCTGCTCCTGGGTTCAGAAAGCTCCTTCCTTATGGACGGGTCCTTCTCAATGTCAGTGCCACAGAGGGGCATGCTGACAGCCACCTGGACACCCCCACGCCCCTGCGGGAGTCACTACCCCCGTCGCCACGGCGCTCACACACCTGTTGGCCGCTTGGCGCCTTTCCTCGAATGTGAGCTTTTTGCAGACGGCCGCTGTGATCTGTCCGCTGCAGTGCCGGGGGCTGGCGACTGCCGCCTAGCCGGGTCTAGGGCCGCCAGGGTTTTCCCAGGACCCACTGTCCTCTGGGGACCCCAGACACCCTCTTTCTTCTCCCGTGGGTGCCTCTTGGCAGCTTGTCTGTGGCTCCAGGTTCCGACGTCGCTGAACCTCGAAACATCAGCTCCGTGAGAGGAGCCAGGTGCCCGGGGCCGTGTGTCGTCGGACCGCATTTGTAGGATTGGGTGAATCCGTGGGACAGAAAGTGGGTTCTCGGTCGGCAGGGACTGGGAGGGGGATGGGGGGGCCACTGCAGATGGGGACGGGGGGATGAGAATGTTCTGGAATGAGACAGAGGTGAGTGGGCTATGTGCCTCTGCCCGCCCTGTCCAATGTGTCCTCTCTCCGGAGACACCTGCGTCCCCACGGTGGACGCTCCTCACCCTCCTGACTCTGGACTTGGACCCGGGGAGCCCTGGATGGGTGCAGGGCTTGGGATCGGGGGTGCAGCCAGGTTTGGGGGCCACAGACGATGCCCACCACCCCCCAGCTGGGGTGTGGAGTCTTCCACCAGACAAGGGCTGGACCGGCTCTGCTGCGTCCCCACCTGCGAGAGGCCTCGGGACCGCGGCAGGCCGTGCCGTCTGCCCGTAGCACACAGACCAGCTGTTCCTGTGGCTGCCGGGCGCTCAGTGCTGTCCGGGTGCGGGTGTCAGGGCCAAGCGGGGACACCCCACGGGCGAGGGGCTGGGGAGGCCGTGCCTGGGACTGACTCCTGGGGTCTGAATCCCGTCCCTGTTCCTTGTGAGCTCGGCAAGACACGTGATCTGCCGCGCCGGCCTCAGTTTCCTCATCTGTAGAATGGGCTGAGAGCTGTGCCTTCCTCCCGGGGGTAGTAGGAAGGTGGGTCTGGGGGTTCAGGGCACACCACCCCTAATGCCTTAAGCTGGGGAATTTGAGGCAGGTGCAGGAAGGTACCCCACTTTCTCCGCCCTTCTCCCCTGAAGCCGTTGTAAGACCAGGAAGGATGCTCAGACCCTCCCCTGAGGCTGACACAAGACTCCCCTGCGAGAGGTGCCCCCTGCACCCTCATCTCTGGGGACACAGGACACGGAGAATCTGCACACACAGGCCTGGCCGGGTCCCCCTATGGCCTTCCCGTGACCTCAGACACCTGGTGTCCAATGTCACCTGCCGCACGACCTCCCACACTCCGTCACGCTGAGCACAAAACACAGTTTCCCTGTCTCTGTGGGTCTCATTTCTGAAGGCCCCTGTGCCACGGAAAACTCACGCTGAATGCATGTGCGCGGTTGTCTCTGGTCGTCTTGGTCACCGTGACTTTCAGATGCAGCCAGGACTCCGAGAGGGTCTTGGAAACCAGTCCTCCTGCAGCTAGGTTAAGGGTGGGCCAGGGGAAGGGTGGGTGAGGTTCAGGGTGGACCAGGTTAAGGGTAAACCAGGTTAAGGATGAACGAAGTTAAGGGTGGACCAGGTTAGAGTGCACCAGGTTAGAGTAGAACAGGTGAGGGTGGGCCAGGTAAGGATGACTTACATTACAGTGGACCAGGTGAGGGTGGGCCAGGTGAGTGTTGAACAGGTGAGTGTTGAACAGGTGAGGGTGGGCCAGGTGAGGATGACTTACATTACAGCTGGCCAGGTGAGGGTTGAACAGGTGAGTGTTGAACAGGTGAGGGTGGGCCAGGTGAGGATGACTTACATTACAGTGGACCAGGTGAGGGTGGGCCAGGTGAGTGCTGAACAGGTGAGGCTGGGCCAGGTGAGGCTGGGCCAGGTTAGGATGACTTACATTACAGTGGGCCAGGTGAAGATGGGCCAGGTGAGGGTGGGCCAGGTGAGGGTGGGCCAGGTGAGGATGACTTACATTAGAGTCGGCCAGGTGAGGGTTGAACAGGTGAGGGTGGGCCAGGTGAGAGTGGGCCAGGTAAGGATGACTTCCAGGTGAGTGTTGAACAGGTGAGTGTTGAACAGGTGAGGATGACCTACATTACAGTGGGCCCCTTCTACCTGGGCTGTGAGGGGACGGTTTGCAGCGCAGTGTTCTCAGTCCCTGCCCTTCCCCCAGGGTGACACTCCCTGGCCTGCGTGTCCTCGGCACGGCCGAGCGACCCCGCTTCTGTCCTTTGACCCTTTTTGACCTCTGAGCAGTTAGTTCTATGGGCTGCAGCTTGTTGCCGGGCAACCTAACAAAAGCCGTTTGCCACGGGGACGGCAGGCCGTCCTCACTGGCCTGGACACCAAACGGGAGGAAAAGGGGCGTCCCAGGGTCCTGTCACCGCAGGCCGGGAACAGCCGTGTCCTTAACCCTCTCCCTGCCGGGCCAGGCGCGGCGGAGTGAGGAAACGGCCGCGGCACCCACCACGCAGGGGACGCACGAGGCGGGGAGGGACGTCGCCCACGGAAGAACCAGGTCCTCGTGAGGAGTTGGGGCGCAGAGACACGGGACGGTCCACGTTAAACGGGGTTTGACGCTTGCCCCCAATTTTCAGCCGGGAGTGCACGATTCCTGCATAAAAAAAAATGCATGATGCGGTTTTAGATTTACCGACAGCTTGGACAGCGCAGTGCAGCCCCCTCCGACGCTTTTGGGGGTGAAACGTCGTGTGCAGAAGAATATTCCTCCGGGGTGGGTTGGGATGACTGAGAGCAGGAGAGAGGGTCACCTGTAGCTAACAGGTGGGTGTTGCGAAACTCACACACACACAACTGACGGGCGTCAGTGTCCCCGAATGAGAAACAACCGGCCTTTTGTGGTCACATAAGACACTTGACCACAAGATTCTCCGACTGATTTGATGTTTTTTTTTTTGTTTGTTTTTGTTTTGAGACAGAGTCTCACTGTGTTGTCCAGGCTAGAGTGAGTGCCGTGGCGTCAGCGTAGCTCACAGCAACCTCAAACTCCTGGGCTCAAGCGATCCTCCTGCCTCAGCCTCCCGAGTAGCTGGGACTACGGGCATGCGCCACCATGCCCGGCTAATTTTTTCTATGTATTTTTAGTTGTCCGATTAATTTCTTTCTATTTTTAGTAGAGACGGAGTCTCGCTCTTGCTCAGGCTGGTCTCGAACACCTGAGCTCAAACAATCCGCCCGCCTCGGCCTCCCAGAGTGCTAGGATTACAGGCGTGAGCCACCACGCCCGGCCCAGACTTGTTAAATAAATATTTTTGGATGAAATGAATGGATAGATCTATTGGTTTGAAAAAATGTCATAGAAAAAATATCAGCAGGAATTGTTGCTGGAGAGAAAAAGGGAAGTAGTTCTTGGGGGCTCTAGGACTGAGGAGGGGAGAGGTATGAGCACAGCTGAAAGCAGAGAATGGAAGAGGAAGTTTGGTAATGGTCAGAGAGTAATGATCAGAAAATAACAGAAGGACTGGTCTGGATTAGATTCTGGTTTAATTTCGTCTGGTTTATTGCTCCCATAAAGAAGTATTACTCTAGTTAGTCTCTGAAGATTTTTTAATGAGTTTAGATTAAGTTAGTATCACTTTCCCATAGATTGAGGTTGATTAGACAGATTGCTTTCCACAATGACAGTAGGGTAAGCATTTGTTAAAATTTGGTAAGGATGAGTGTAATGGTGAAGGTAATGGGGCGGAGACATTAGGCATTATGGGGAGTGCAACTTGAGAAGGTGGGAGAGGGAACATCATCTCCAGAGGGAGCTTTTGGTGGAGGAAGAAAAAAGAGGGGACAGAGGAAGGAGGGTGCAAGAGGAGGGGAAAGGAAGGCAAACTTTAGCTATTTCATAATTTTGCAAAGGACCTAACCCCTTAGAAAGTCCCTCTGTCTTACTGCTAGCCTGATCTTTGTTCTCTGAAAGCTTAACCACAACTATTTCTGCATTTACTTCATTGTCCCCAAAGTGCTAGGGTGCAATCAATAAATACTTGTTGATTGATATTCTGAGTGTTTCAAATCAATCCACACTTTAGGTTTTATTAAGGATCAATTGACATTGATCAAGCTGAAGCAAGAACTGTCTTTAAATTTGTTATGCATTTTATATCTCTCCCCAAGGAAAAAGCAAACATTTGTCCATGCCTGTTATGCACACCACACACTGTACTGGTGGCTTCACTTACGTTGTCACATTTCTAGTAATCATTATTTTAACAATTACTGAATTCCCATTATATGTTAGACCCTATGCAAGGCAATAAGAATAAAAGATGAAGAGGGAGAAAACTCTGACCTTCTAAAGTTATAGAAGTAAAATGGGGAGAAGACAGGGCTAAACCGACAACTGTAGCATAGTGTGGTAAGAGCAACAAAAGAGGTAAGCACTTGACAATCTTGGAGAACAGAAGAGGGAAGCTTTAAATCAAAATGGGTATATAGACAATAAGAAAAACAAGTATTTTCCATAATCCCATTCTCCAGAAAGAAATAATATTTTGGCGTATATCTTTACAGTCTTTTTATCATGCATAGATATTTAATTTTTCCAAAATGGTTCTATTCATCAGGATTTTAAAAAATTAATATATTATGAATATCTTTCCATGCCAAGAATACATTTTTATATCATTTTTAATAGCTAAATAATATTCTACTATGCAGATGTACCATAATGTAGGTTGTTTTCAATTTGGAATTTAGATTGGATCTATTTTTTTATAGTATAAACAACTGCAGTGACTATTCTTCTATGAAATTCTTTTCATAGTCCTAAATTACTGTGGTTCCCAAACAGTGTGCCAAGGTGCCTCCACACTACCACAGAGAACTCACAAGGAAGATGCAGGATATTTCAACCTTGAAGGAAAAATAGCAGTATGTGACATATGTTGGACAATGTGGAAACTGCTAGCTCCAGGTAGTTCACAGTTTCAACAGTAGATCACTATACATTCCTTTCAATGAGGTCATATCTTTGCAAAGCTGGGTTTTTGCTGGTGCTGTGATAAAAGTAAGCATTGCGCAAAAGTCAGTGTTTACTGGGAAATGAGGATGGTGATGTCCAATCTGATTCTAAGGTTTGAGAAACTGTGCCATAACTAAGAGGTGCACACATCCTATTAGTAAGGAATTATAGTTATTTCAGAATGAAATAAAAATATTTATTTTTTAAATGTATGTGAATTGCCTTTTCAAATAGCTACTAAATTAGGACATACATACTCATGAAGTTGTTTGGACCTAACTACTTAAAAAACTGTTTCATATTTCTTTTGGCCTAACGGTGCTGTGAAAAAAATTACTGACACACTAAAGTTACCATGAACCAAGAAAGTTTGAGAACCTCCAACTTAGGATAAATTGCTAGTAATGGAACTGCTGGTTTTGAGGCTCTGCAAATTTTACAAGCTTTTAATATTGCCAATTGCCTGTTGGAAAATAATCTACCAATTTAAACACCCATTAACAGGCTAGTTTTCTCTTCCTTCAAATGGTGACCCTTGAACTAAATGAGTCCAGAGCATTGTGCTGAGTTCTCTATGATACAAGAAAGAGCAAGAAAGGACCTCTAGTCTTCTTAGGCTTAGAACCTTAAAAGCAGAGACTGTCTTATTTCCCCCTTCCCTGTGTCTGGCACAGGACTTTGCTAGAGCAGGGGCTCAGTACATACATATTGATGAAATAAAAAGAACCTCATTTTCAAGGGTTTCTAAGGCAAGGCTGAAAACAATGTTAGGTTATAGTGAAAGTATACATGCTTAGATTGCCAGATAAAATGCAGAATGCTCAGTTAAATTTAAATTTTAGATAAACAATGAATAATTATTTTGATATGACTACTTCCAAATTTTGCATAGAAATATCTACACTAAAAAAATTATTTGTTGTTTGGGATGAAAATTTAACTGGGCATCAAGAGGAGCCTAAGAAGACACGATGACTAAATGTAATGTGGTATCCTGGATGGTATCCTAGAACAGGAAGAGGACGTTAGGGAAAGACTGAAGAAATCTGAATGAAGTATGGATTTTAGTTAATAATAATGTATTACCATTAATTCATTAATTGTGACGTATGTACCATAATAATGTAAGATGTTAATAAGAAATTGGGTATAAGGTATACAAGAACCAACTGTGGAGTAATTCTGTAAATCCAAAACTGTTCTAAATTAAAAAGTTTATTAAACAATTTTTAACTGGCATCCTTTTTTTTTTGAGACAGGATCTCACTCTGTCACCCAGGCTAGAGTGTAGTGGCACAATCATAGCAACCTCAACCTCAAACTCCTAAGCTCAAGTGAACCTCCTACTTCAGCCTCCGGAGTAGCTGGGACTACAGGCAATGTGCCACCACACCCAGCTAATTTTTTTCTATTTTTTTGTAGGATCAGGGGTCTTGCTATGTGGCTCAGGCTGGTCTGAAACTTCTAGCCTCAAGCAATACCTCCTGCTTCGGCCTCTCAAAGTGCTTAGATTACAGGTGTGAGCCATTGTGCCAGCCTCATCCTGTATTTTTGTTAGCTCTGATAACCCTAACAACTCTTACTTCCAAACAATAGTTAACATAAAATGTGAAAAAATTATCTTAAGTTGATAGTTTAAGAAATTTGAATTACATGATTTTTCCTAAATATTTGATCTAAGTACTTTATTTTCTATAAACAATTCATTTGTTTCGTTGTTAGACAAGGCTCAAGCAAGCCAGTAATTATTAGAAAGGAATATACTTCAAGATGCTTTGCCTTTACCGTAATATGACACCAGTTGCAACCAATTTCAGAAGCTAAAAAAGAATTGGTTTAACTTTCTCTCTCTATCCCCCCACCTACACACACCAATGAGCCATCAATAGAATCAATTTGGGGTGGCACATCTCAAGAGATTTTTAAAAATCCAGTTCTGAGAAAATCAGCAAGGTTAATACCCTGCAAGTAATCACTTGCCTGGGTGACTGGTAATTTATGCTGCCTGAATGGAAAACGGTGCTGATTATTTTACTCTCCGTGCTGCTTCTCTGGGGGAGAACAACCTGTGTGTTGTGGGAAAAGACCTTAGAGTCTGGAATAAAAATAGAACTGTATAACAGTTTCATCTGAAGGTGAGCTTAGAAAAGATCTCATACAAAAAAGTTGGCAGATGGAGCTTTTAAAAATGAGAATGAATTTTAGAATATCCTTCGTATTCCACATACAAGACTACCAAATACATTTTGCACAGCTTTGGTTAATTTCTGCTTTGCTGCTAAACAAAATCAGGAAGCTGGGCTCCTATTTGCTTAATACTTAAGTGATGATAATATGCTAGGCCTTATAAAAAAAAAACCTGCCTTCAAATGGTAATAGAAACTATGTATCAGAGGTTGCATGGATTCTCTTTTCATTTCTACTCCAAGTGGCAAGCCCCTAAAAATTAACATGCACCCCATTTACATATGGCATATACATGCCTATGTGTATATATACATAACATACGCCACAAAATTTACACCATAAATTTCACTTTGCAAACATCTGCAGAAGCATCTATGTGCAAAAAATTATGCTGAAGAGTTTTGGTGTGTCCAGAGATTTGAAATGGTTCCTACGGTCTGTTTCTATTTGTGCTACTTGAAAAAGGCTCTGTACTTCGAGAGGGGAGAGGAATCATCTGTTAAGTTAGGCTTTTGTTTATTTATATCTCAGTGCCCTTGGTCTCCTGAAAAAACAAGGCAAAAGCTTGTTTTAAAAAACAGACACTTTAAAGAACTCGGGATCGTTCTAGAGCAAGGCCATGCATTCTTCAAGACATGTGTTCACATAAAAGGGCCGAGTCTTTCAAAAAAGCTAAAACAAACAAAAAAATGAGTTCGTTTTGTTTTAAAGACTGGACTCTATTCCCGTGCGAGCTCCGCGTGGCCTGATCCGCGGCGCTGGTGTCGGTCAGACCGCAAGGGCAGAGGCCGTGGGAACAGCCAGGCCCTGACGGGTTGGAGAGGGACGGTGGGTTCGAGCCCCACCGCTTACAGAGCGCCTGCCAGGGCCTTACAGACCTCAGACTGCCGACGACAGCAGGGAGACACCGCCCGCACGCCTGCTGGGCGCGCAGCCACGTTGACTGCTGCACGCCTGCCGGCTGGCGAGAGCCAAGCGCCGAGGCAGCGCCCTTTCGGTGGTCCGGATGCGCCGTTGCAGAACGAAGGCCGCGAGGGCGGGGCTTGGGGCCGTGAGAGGCTATTTCCTCACACAGCGATCAGTCAGGACTGGGAGAGGCCGCGTTGAAGCCAGTGCGGTGCGCCACATGGCGCGACCAAGCTGGGCCTTAGCGTTGGCGGGCACAGAGGCAGTGTAATGCGGGAAGCCTACAGCCTACACTAGGGAAGGATGTGCCAACTAACGAATGTTTCACCACAGCCCACACGCCTAGGAAAGGGAATTTGAGAGCACATGGGGGAGGGGCGGCGAAAGCTATCGGTTCGCAGAGAGCATGCTCCGTTCTGAGAGCCGTAAGTGGAGAGCCAGGCATGCGCAGTGAGCCCAGGGTGGGTTGGCAGCCGGGAGGGGCTGGCGCGAGCGGGCTGATGTGTTTATCCGGTTTTCTGGGTGGGCGGTCAAAGCGCACGCGTAAGGGCGAAAGGCGGTGGAGCCGGGTGGTGAAATGCGCATGCGCGGAGTGAGCCGGTAGCTCTGGGAGGCCGTGGAGGGGCTCTTAGAGGAGAAGCAGGGGAAAAGGGAAGCGAAGGGAAAGGAAAGGGCGGGGGGAGGGGTGAGATTGTGGTCTGCGCATGCGTGCGAGCGCTAGCGACGACGGTGGCGGGGGAGTCTCGGGGATGACAGTGGCTTTGCCCGTTGGGGTAACGGTCGTCGTCGCCAGCAGGGCCTGAGGTGCTGCACAGCCCGCGGGATCCATTAAGGCCGCAGCAGCCTGGGCCCTACCGAGCCAGAGTGGCGCGTGGAGTCGGGGTGAGGGCGGAGAAGCACGGGGGAGGGGCCTGCGGCGGGGCCTTGCTGTATGCGCTGGGCGGCGGCGGGGCCTGGCGGTGTGAGCGCTCGCTTTAGCCGCGGCCGGGCGGGAGCTGCAGGCGGCGGCCGTCGTGCTTGCCGGAGGAGTTGTCTGTGTTGTGCGGCGCCGAAAAGATGGCCGGGCAGTGAGGGGGCGGCGCTTGCGTCTGGTGACCCCGGAGTGTGCGACTGAGGAGCTAGGGGCGCCGCCGCGGCCCGGCCGGGCCTGCTCCCCGCCCCCTCCCGCTCGCCGGCGGCGGCCCGCGCACTTCCTCCCCAGCCCTCCCCTCTCGGGTGAGGGACTCTCCTGCCCGCCTCGCCACCTCAGGGAACAGCGGGCTGCAGCCGCCGGGGCGGAGAGCCAGAGCGCAGTCTGGGCCCCGCGTCCGACCGACATGGAGAGAGCGGCGGCGGCCTTAGCCAGCCGCAACAGCAACCTTCGCCGCCGCGGCGTCTTGCACTAGGTCGGGGAAGCCGACGCCCGAGCCGTCGTCCTTGCTGTCGCCGCTGCCTCCTCGCCGGGCGCTGTGATGGAGTAAGAGGCCCTGCAGCCTGTAAGAAGCGTGCCGCCCCTGGGACCGGGCTGGGGCCTGCTCCCGCGCCCGCCAGCTCGACCAGAGGAGGTGCCTCCAGGTTCGGAGATGCAGCTCGAGCGAAGGCCGCCCGCCGAGCCTTGGGGCTAGACTGAGAGCCGAGTCCCGCCCCGAGCGCCCAACCCGCCGCGTTCTGCGCTCTGTGGACGCTCCGGACGAACTCGAACGCTGGTGTCTCTCTCTTCTCTCTTTTTTCGTCTGAAAGTCTCAGGGACGGAGGAGGGGCGCCAAGGCCCCATGTGTGGGAGGATTGCTTCAGCTCCACAAACTTGCACGGATTTTGGTTACTTTGGCCAATGGTTCTGCTCTGATTTCTTCCGAATTGTTGCAAATTCGTCATTGTTCCCTGACTGCTTACAAAGTTGGATCCGGAATTTCTTTTCAACCGGGAGCCATTGGTGTCGAAGTGTCTGCAATGAACCCCGTGAATGCTACTGCTCTCTACATTTCCGCGAGCCGCCTAGTGCTCAACTACGACCCCGGAGACCCCAAGGCGTTTACTGAGATTAACAGGCTCTTGCCTTACTTCCGACAGTCCCTCTCGTGCTGTGTTTGCGGTGAGACACTTTTTATTGTTCCTTTTTCAATGCTTGTTTTAAAAAAGCCTTTTGGGCAGTGGTAACGTGAACGGGTTGACGGCATGGTAGTTCGTATTTAGTTTTTGTTATTTGTGCAGTAGTAGTATGGCCATTAGTTTTGAAACTTGCCAAGGGACTTTTGCCCGGCATTTCAGAAAAGCAGAGAACCCTTTCAAACCGCTTTGTACAGCGGCCTTAACGTTCAAAACGGTTTAATTCTCCTCGGTTCATCTGGTAATGGTGTGTTAAGTGGGGTAAGATGCATGCACAGTGCTGCTTTTTCTTTTTACCTTTGCTGCGAGAACTGATTTAATACCCACCGTGGTCAGACGTGGTTAAACATGATTAAAACATGTACATGTGGCATGTTTGCATTTCCCCAGACTGGTGTTATGTGGGGTGGTGGTATAATCTGATGCACCCACAGCCAGAGAACTCGGTGCAGAACTTTTCCCCCAGGTTCTCAACAAATGCTTTGACGGTTTGACGGTTAGCAGTGAGCCAGGGAAGACTGATGGTACTCTAAGTGCTTTTTAACTGGTGGGAATTTTACTTATTACGTTTCTCATTTTGTGATTTAGATATATGTGGCTTGGTAGAGGGTAATTTTAGATGTTTTTTTCAAAAGAATATTAACTCGTAGTAGGCAGGATACCTTTAAATTATTTTTAAGAGAGAGGAGATGCTAAATTGTGTATTGAAATGTCTCGGAAGTGATGATAATTTGGGTTAACTGTGCGTGTACATTAATTACTTTTCAGAAAACCTAGATTGAAACGTTAATACAAAGGAAAAGGGCAACTGGCAAAGCAGTAATATATATTGCTTGACTTAATATTCTACCCCAAATTTTGAGGTTTTGTTGATCCACTTGTTTAGTCAGACCTTGAGAAATTCAGGCACTTTTCAGGCTTCTTCTTTATTTAAAAGTAGATAAAGGAAGAAGATAAATTTTTTGACAGTTGTGCCTGAAGGGGAAAACAGTATTCATTTGAGATTCATCTAGCATTCTGTATATCTCTGAGGCAAGGCACTTGGTGATTGGGGGGGTAGCGCAGAAGAGGTGGAGATTGTGTTTTTTGCAAGGCAGGTGCTTAATATCGTAAACATTTAAGTAACTGAAGTGAACTAGAGATTAAGTGCTACTGTGACTAGTAACTGACATTTAACACCTATATAGGGAAGCAGTAGCCCAGGGCAAATCACTTAACTGCCCTGGGCCTCAGTTTCTTGATGGGTAAAATGAGAGCTTTGGGGTAGATTTGAAGTTACCTTTCAGCTTAAATTTTACAAATGTAACTATTTGGAGAATTTGCTTGGTTTCACAGTACCCTCTCAGTCTACTTCCCACTTTTGTGGATTTGTTCTTTTTATGTCTTCACAGCTTTTGATGGTTTGAAGACTTAGGAAATGGAGCTGCCATAACTTCCTTTTCCATATACTTTTTTTTCTTTTTTTTAGGGGGAGGAGTGCTGCTATGGTGAAGTAGGGGAAAGGGAGGACACATGGCAGGCAGCCCACTCAGTCTTACCCAGAGGTTGATAGAGTGTCAATAGAGCGGTTATTATCAAGTAACACTTGTGAAATCTAGTACATCTTTTTTTCACTAGATGGGTGGGACTTGGGTCTCTAAGGGTAAAATGGTAGTTTTGAATCATGTAGATGTTTGGGATTTTAATTTCTTACCAATATCTTTAGGACAGTGGTGGTCTAATGGAACATTTTCCCAAATTCTAACCTGGATTTTAAAGGATGGTATTAAAGATAAAGCTACATTGAAAAAAAAAAGTCCAACTGTAGCCTTTTTTTAAAAAAAAACAAGTCTTGACAACACAAGGAGAATTTTTCTGACATTGGGGCTTTGTAATTATTCCCTCTTGTTCAAGCCTCTCTCCCCATCATCCAGTGGAAAAGATTTGTGAGTTCTATTTACTTCTCCCTTAATTGAATAACTGGCATGAAGTTTCGGTAGTATGGATGTAGGTTCAGGTATTTTCCCTCCTAGTCTTTTTGGACATAAGTCAGTGGTTATCTAGAGATAGAAAAAAATGAGTTATTTGGATTCAGCTCCAGCATTTAATCATATTTGTACTAGGTACTGTCCTAGACTGTTTTCCTTAGCTCAGAAGCATAAACCCATTCAAATTAATGGGTACATCTGCAATCTTATTTCATGATAATAATAAGTATGTAAAGATGAAGATTAATTCTATCTTAGTGCTGTAAATAAGGAGTTTGTTTCAACAGGTCCTCTAACACTTGACTCAGTCCTACCTTTTCAACCTTGTATTCAGCTGTGCTTTTACATAATTTCTCTGCTTCAGCCAGATTGATGATTTTGCTTTTTTCAGATATGCTCTATATCTTCCTCCTCTTTTCCTTACCTTTGCTCCCTTAAGTTTCTTTTGCCTAAAATATACTTTTCTTTAAGGGTCTAACTCAACTCCCTCCCTCCTCGGTGAAGTTTTCCTTGCTTTCTGCAGCAAAAAGTTCTCTTTGTCCTCTGATCCTCTGTAACCCTTTGTTCCAGTCATAAGGTACTTATAACTCCTTTCAGTGCAGTTTTTATATCAGTCTGATTCTTCTGTTATATATATATATAAAATAAACTTCTTACGGAAAATACTGTTTTTTGCACATTTTTTTATTCCTCTTGCTTCACCTTTTCTCTCCTGTCCAGTGATTTGTATTTAGGTGTTTATGACAGACTCAGAGGAAGGAGGTGAAGAAGGCAAAGTAAAAGCCCTACACACTTTGCAGTTAGGTTGAAGTCTTGGCTTTTATACTTACTATGTAGGCAAGTTGCTTTAATTTTTTTGCCAGTTTGCTTTATCTGCTTCAAGTTTATTTCTCCAAATTTGTGTTATATGTGGGCTTATTTTTAAGTGGTTTGAAAAAACTTTTTGAACCATGAGAACATGTATACAGATTGAATGTCTTGGCACATATCAGGTGCCTCATATCCTGTCTTTGTACAAAAGTAGAGAAAGGTGGGAGGAGGTGAGGGAAGAGACTGAACTGTCAGGTCAATTATTGGCAAACCTCAGTTATTCACTGGAATTACAGTTTTGTTATTCTTTGAAATGTTAATTAGCTGATTATCACTGTTTTTCAATTGCTTTGTATATTTAAACCTTCTGAAACTTCTAGTGAATGAAATAGCAATGCTCCAGAGAATTACTGTACTTTCTAGGCCACAGAAACAATGACCAAGACAGAATCAATATGGGTACTATTTTTAAGCGTCAATTCCTTGCTCCTGTTCTACATGTTGGATTTGCTTGTCAGTGTGAGACATGATAAATTTTGCCTTAGGGATTTAAAATTTTCATTAAACTTGTAAGTCTTCAGATGATATAACAAGTTGGATATATAGAATCAAATCCTGGAGCACTTTTTAATAGAAGGGCATGTTAAATGGAAAAATGTTGCTCTTGGAGATATTTGGGGTCCTGTAAATTATGGTCAGATCTCAGGCACATGAATATTTTCCTGGTATTTTAATTAGTGTCTAGAAACAAAGTGATTTTGGCTTTGGTTTTACTGAATAGTTGTGGCCCTTTTAGACACCCAATTACTCATTTATAAAATAGAGGTTGGAGATTGTTTCCCACTGACAATGGGTGACATATGGTGACCAGCTTTTTGTTTTGAGTGTTAAGGGCTTAAAAACAAAAGTCTGTTATCTCTCTTTACTGCTACTCTTACATTCTACTCTTAAGTTAGGTAGTTTTCTGAGGGTGAGATCCTTGCTTGTTGTGTGTACCATTGTACCTCTGTACATCCTGACAGTGCCTGGCTCAACAGACACTAATCTGTTGAATGGGTAAATACTTGTACCATTGAAAAGAGAACTTTTCAGCATCATCAAAGTATTAATAGTAAAGATGTTGTTTCAAAATTAAAATTAAACAGATTTGGCTTTATGAAAAACTACTTTCATTTCCTTATTTTTGTCATTTTGCCATTGTGGACCCATGTTGGATTTAGTGGTAGGGTCACTCAAGGATCTCTTTCATTGAAGCTCAGAATACTTGGGACTTTTTTTTTTTTTTTTTTTAAAGAATCTCTTCCAGTTCTAGAATTATGCTTCTCTTTTAGCAGAAATACTTTGTGACTGAGCAAACAATAATTTATGAATAGCAGGAGCTTTCTAATACATAATTTGAACATATAACCTTGAGTGACTTTTTTAAACTACATTTTGTTTAGACGAAGGCTAAATTAAAGGCTATTTGAATACTTTTATATAGGTGCTATATTTTATATTTCTTTTTTCTCAAGCATGAGTTTATTTGATACTTAAGGTTTTATTTTCCTTTTACTTGGAATCACTATCATTAAATTTTTTTATTGTGGTAAACACGTAACATAAAATTTATCATTTTAAACATTTTTAAGTGTGCAGTTCAGTAGTGTTAAGTATACAGAATATTCACATGGTTATGAAACAGATCTCCAGAACTTTGCATCTTTCAAATCTGAAACTCTATAGAAATTAAACAACAACTCCCCATTTTCCCCTACACCCAGCCCCTGGCAACCATCATTCTACTTTCTGTAGATTTCACTACTCTAGTTACTTCATGTAAGTGGAATCATACACTATTTGTCTTTTTGTGACTGGCCTATTTCACTTAGCATAGTGTCCTCAAGGTTTATCCATGTTATAGCATATGACAGGATTTTGTTTATCCATTTATCTGTCAATGGACGTTTGCGTTGCTTCTACCTCTTGGCTATTGTGGATAGTGCTGCTATGAACATGGGTATGCAGATATCTCTTTAAGACTCTGCTTTCAATTCTTTTGGATATATACATAAGAAGGGGCATTGCTGGATCATATGGTAGGTCCATTTTTAATTTTTTGAGGAACTCCATACGGTTTTCCATGATGGTTGTACAATTTTACAATTCCAACAGCACACGTGGGTTCCAATTACTGCACAGTCTCACCAACGCTTGTTATTTTCTGTTTTTTTGATAGTAGCCATCATAATGGGTATGAGGTGATATCTCATTTGTGGTTTTCATTTGCAGTTTTCTGATCAGTGATGTTGAACATCTTTTCATGTGCTTTTGGCCATTTTTTATATTATCTTTGGAGAATTGCTATCATTTTTTATCTTGAAAACCTTATTGTATCTTTATTAATCACGTATGGTGTTACAGATGCTGGGATAGAAAGATGAATAAAACAAATGGCCTGGTCTCATGTGCTGGTCAATGTTACGGGGAAGATAGATAAGTAAACCAATAATTATTGGATAAGTGCTGGAGTAGAGGCACTTATGCTATACCAAACCTCAAGTTAACATTTTTGTACCTGTAAAAATGTCAAAATTTCAGAATTTACTGACTGTAAAAAGGTATTTTTTCCTCCATGTAATTTGTTTTTGAATAGCTGTTTGAGTCAAAGGTTAACCAAACCTGATTGGTGTTAATGCAGAGTTTGGTTTACCAGTTTTTTCTTGGAATTTAAATTCACCCATTCTCTCTGATCTGGGAAGAATTCTTTAGGGAGCATTTATCTAGTAGGCTGGTAAGGAATACCAATGTTTAGCAATTTTGTTGGCAGATACACTTATTTCAGATATTTATTTAACTGTTTGATTTCTTTTCCTAAGAAGAACTTTCTTTTTACAATTTTCTCTTTTAGTATTCTAAGAATTCCAAAGTATTTGTTCATACTTGAGTATGTTTATGCAAAATGAAATTGCCTTAGGGAAAGGACTCCTGGATGCTGAGAGAGATGAAAAGAGGTTTGATTCACAGCCCTTCATCATATAAATTGGAAAGTTAAAAAGTTAATAATAATGCTAGTTTAAATAATGGTTCAAGGCAGGCGTTACGGTACTGTAGAATTAGGCAGGAGAAAATGTTTCAGTCTGGTGAGATCTAGTGTCTGTGGGCTTGAGCTGGGCCAAGAGGAATGGCGAAGTTAGACATTTTTAGTAGGATTTGAAAGAGAGAATGGTTGGCTTGTTTGAGCAACAGTAAATCAAGTTTATCTGGAATAAAGAGTCCTTATAGGACAACCCTTGCCCTATAGTGGTTACTCAGGAGGCTTTTGTGTGGGCAGCTTTGATGCCAGGCTAAGGAATTTGATATTCATTCTGTAGGCATGTTCCCCCTCCCCTCCAAAGTGTGTTCTGTAGGCCACTTGAATCAAAATCACCTAAAATCTTGTTAAAATTCAGATTCTCAGTCTTGACACCAAACTAATCGAATTTGAATCTGTGGTCAGGGCTTTGTAATCTCCATTTTAACTGCCCATCTTTATTGGGAGGGGGATTTGCAAATCAATATTGTAAGCATTTGAGAAACAGTGTTTAAGTAGGAGAGTGATGTGGTCAAATTCTTTTTTAGAAAAGATTAATTTGGGGGTCAAATATGGGTTTCGTTTGATTGGAATAGGGTGAACTCAGGAAAGATAATAGATGTATCTGTATTAGAGGCCTGAATAGAGCTATGAGAGTGGGAAAAAAGAGGGGAAGGGGAACAACACAAGATAATGTGTAGGGAAAATTTTGTTATCCTGTGGTTATCATAACATTTTAATTCTTTGATATGTGTTGTGTTCTACTTTGTCAAAGTTGGGCTTATCTTGCTATGAATGGATGATATGAGGTATTTCCTACTCTTAAATTTATAAACATGTCTAGCACAGTGCTTTCAGATAGTATATACTTGATAAAAATGTACAGTCCACCCTCCATATTTTTGGGTTCTTCGTCTGTGGATTGAACCAACCAGATCAAAAGTATTCCCAAAGAAAAATGGTGTCTGTACTGAATATGTACGGACCTTCTTTTTGGTCACCACTCCCTGAACAATACAGTTTAGCAACTATTTACATGGCATTTACATTGTATTAGGTATTGTAATACATTTACATTGTATTAGGTATTATAAGTAATCTAGAGATGGTTTTAAAGTATATGGGAGGGTGTGCATAGGTTATATGCAAATACTACATAATTTTATATCAGGGACTTGAGCATTCTCTGATTTTGCTCTCTGAGGGAGGTCCTGGAACCAATCCTCCACGGATACCAAGGGACAACTGCACTGAATTGTGTTGAAGAACTGACAAAATTTGGCAGTTTAATACAGATGCACAGAAAAATTGAAGGAGTCAAAGTGTAACTCGGTTCATATCAGAAATGAAGTAGGAAGGATGTTGATTTTTTTGGTGGGAGAGACGTGAAGAGTGGAGGTAGTCTGGTAAGGACAGCCCAATTAAAATATTCTTCAGGGATTGTAGCAATACGGTATTGTATCTTGAGAAAATTCAGGTATTTGAGCTAAGTACTCTGCAAAATAGCCATTTCATTGTTTGACAGGTTTTTTTTTTTCTCCAAAAGAGCTTTCTTTTCTTTGCTTTCATTTTGTCGAAGTCACCTTCTCTATACATACAGGTTATCTCCACTAATTTTAATTTTGTCCTCTGGAATAATTCAGAAATTTTGCCCTTCAACTGTTGGAAGACAGTTTTTATGTCATTCCTGAGAAGGTAAGCATCACTAAGTTAACTGTTCTGGCAGCATCCTGGTTTTAATTTCCACTGAAAGTGTGGATTTTTGTGTTCATGTCCACAGTATTTTAGATATAGGCAGGTGGGATTATCTGCTTTGATGACTTGAACAAATTATTTGATTTTTCTGTTTCATTTGTAAGATGAGGTTGTTGGACTAGAGCTAGAAATTTGGTTGTGAATTTGGCCTTGAGACTCTTTTTTTAAAGCTTGGTTAAAAATTTATTGAACTGGTGATCAGAGTTTCAAAATCTGGGATTCACATAAAAATCCAGATTTTAAGTACCTCTTGGAAAGTTGTAAAGTCTTGTAACAATGGAAGCACTGAATAGAAGCATTCCCTCATTGCAGTAGAGAGGGGTTTTCCCTTGCGGGCTGGGCCGTGTGTATGCTTTCTCCAGTTTGCCCTTCGTCATACCCAGCCTTTGTCGATTTTTTTTTTTTTTTAATTTTTAAAGGCTTTACCTGCTTGCCCCTGTAAGCATTTGGATTTGTAATCCCCAGGAATGATTGTGCTCTGGACACTATTTAGAACCATAGAATTTGAATGATGTGATTTTGAATTATTTTGTGGAACCTTGTTACCTGGTTAAGAATCAGGTTTGCTTTATTTTGTTTGGCAGTTGGAGAACAAATGTTGTTCCACAAATGTTTCTGGTCAATTAAAACATTTTCACAAGTTGGTTGATAGTGGTGTTCAAATCTTCTTTCATTGGTTTTCTGGTAGTTTTGTCAATTATTGAGAGAATGGCATTGAAATCTGTAACTATAATTATGGGTTTGTCAGTTTCTCTTTGGAGTTTTATCAGTTTTTGCTCCATGTATTTTGAAGCCCTGTTATTGGGTACATAAAACAATTTCGAACCTGTGGAATATAGTTATGATGACTTTCATTTTTAATGTTCTTGTCTACTAATTCTGTCATCTGTGTCATTTCTGGGTTTGTTGCTCTGATTGTTTCTTATTATGGGTTATATTTTCCTTTTTTGCATGCCTGGTTAATTTGGATAGATGCTAGATATTGTGAGTTTTACTTTGTAGGTAAAATTTTACGTTGTTGCTGTATATCTTTGTACTATAAATATTCTTCAACTTTGTTCTAGGAATGAGGTTAATTTACTTGGAGACTGTTTGATCCTTTTGAGGCTTCTTTTTAAGCTTTTGTTAGGTAGGACCACAGCAACCTCTAGGGGCTAATTTTTCTACTCTTCTAAGGCAACAACCTTCTGACTACACTATGTGTGATGCTTTGTGAATTATGAGATTTCTCACTTCAGGTGGTGGGAACAGGCATTACACTGCTGCTTCTGTGAATTACCTGGATTGCTCCCAGTGCTCTTTTCTGGGGCTTCTCTGGTCTTATACAAATGTGCTAGCCAGTACTCAGCTGAAGACTTCAGAAGGACTTTGTGCAAATCTCTGGACCTCTTTCTCTGTGCAGCTCTCTTATCTCTGGTACTCTGCCCTAAGAAGTCCAGCTGTCTTGGCGTTTTAATTCTGTCTTCCCAACTCAGGGAGACCACCAGGCTTTGTCTGAATTTTCCCTCCCTGTGCTCCAGCCTGAAAACCATTTCCAGGCAGTAAGGTGGGGCAGTTGTGGGGTTCACCTCATTTGTTCCCCCTTCTAGAGATCAGTGTTCTGTGCTGCCTGTTGCTCAATATTTGAAAAGCATTATTTTGTTCTCCAGTTTTTAAATTGTTTCAGGCAGGAGAGTAAATGTGATTATTGTTTTATCTGGAAGCAGAGTAAGATCACATTCTAAACCTACCCTCATACAGAGCCACAAGCCATATGTGACAATTTAAATTTTATTTAATTAAAACTAAAGCTTAAAATCCAGTTCTTCAGTTATACTTAGCTACAAGTGCTCAGAAGCCACATAGGGATAATGGCTGCCTTATTGGACATTGCATATAAAACATTTCCATCATTGCATCAAGTTCTACTGGCCAGTGCTATAACAACTAAACAACTTAGATTTTTTCTTTTTTTTTTGCAGGGAGGATTTAGAGGGGAAAAATGGAAAGGAGGAGATGGACACAGAGTAGGGAGATGGAGGCAACAATGGAGGGAGTCTTATTTGTTCTTGAAAGCTGTGGGAGTACTGGAAGCTGCCTTCATTCAGTGTTTTCATCTCAAATTTTTCAAGTTTTGATGTTAAAACATTGAGCCTAGATGGGGTTATAAACATATCATTGGCGCTCATCACTTGTAGACCTCTAGAACAGTTTCTTCAACTTAGTAAATTGGGCTCAAGAAAGTGTTCCATAGTGTTCATGTAATAAAAGGTTTCTGTTATTTAGAAAAAGAGATAAAACAATTTTTCTTTCTTTAAAATGAGGTAATTTGAAGAGATGCCAGATGAGTATCTGGGCAAATAGTGGTGCCATAACCAGTTAATAATTCAGCTGAATCCTTTTATCTGTCGTCAAGGTTTTAAATTGTTTCATTAGTCATGTATTTTGTTAACTCTTAGGCCTATTGTTTCAATTCTTTGCGCATTTAATTGACCATCCATTAGAGACAAGAAACCCTAAGAAAATTAAGGTGATATTAAAATAAATGGTAGATAATGAGGAACATAAAAATGTAAATGATTTTAAATATTTGGTTCATGATTATTTTTACCTCTCTCGGTAAGTTGTTGGTGTTGGTCTAACATCCTGTATCTCAACAAGACTTTGGAAATATTTCTAAAAGTAATATTGAAAAGAGAAAACATAGTGCTATCCCCTATAGTTTTTTATTTTTAGAGACTTAAAGACTACATATGCTTGTCATGTGTTATTTGAAGTGTTTGCATATACCAATCTGAAGCCACCTTTGGTTTATCACTTAGTAACAAAACAGAAAAATGTTTAAAAAATATTTTAAGTAAAAAGAAGAATTCAAGGATGCACACATGCAGTTTTGTCCCTGTATAATGTATTCAATTTTAGCCTACATTTTAAACATTCATGACTGGGCGCGGTGGCTCACGCCTGTAATCCTAGCACTCTGGGAGGCTGAGGCGGGTGGATGGTTTGAGCTCAGGAGTTCGAGACCAGCCTGAGCGAGAGCGAGACCCCGTCTCTACTAAAAAAATAGAAATTAGCTGGACAACTAAAAATATATAGAAAAAATTAGCTGGGCGTGGTGGCGCATGCCTGTGGTCTCAGCTACTTGGGAGGCTGAGGCAGAAGGATTGCTTGAGCCCAGGAGTTTGAGGTTGCTGTGAGCTAGGCTCATGTCACGGCACTCTAGCCTGGGCAACAGAGTGAGACTGTGTCTCAAAAAAAAAAAAAATTCATGAGTTTACAAACAAGATATGTCATTTTAAAGTGGATACACCATCAAAATACATTTTTTACAAAATTTAGATAAATTGTATGCTTTATTAAAATGAACTTTATAATCTTTAGTCATATGCTGGTTATGAGTACTTTTATTCCTTTAAATACCTTCATTGCATTTTCTCCTTAAGTGATGAAATGATTAGGAAAAATCCTCAGGAGTTCTTGTTACTGCGAAAGGTAGCTTCAAGGCGAAAAAAGGTTAAAGTATCTTTCATGGTTCCTAATCCTGTTTGTGTGTCAGAATTTGGCATGCTTTTTAAACATACACATTCCTGGGCAGCATCCCCAGATATGGAGTCAGGTCTTGGGTAGGCTATGTAAGTGATTCTGATACTAACCCTTGGATCATAGTAGTGTGCTGTCTTAGAATACTCCTTGTGTTAGGTTAAAAAAAGAGCGTGTGCCAGTAAATTTAAGCAATACTGTGTTAAGCAAGTTTCTTGACAGCTGTAGTATTCAGTTTTAAGATGCTGAAGTATTTTGGGATGACTTTCTAAGAGGGTAATAAACCTTTCTGGTTCCATGGAACACCAGTTTGGGAAATTTGGATCTAGATTTATATTGGTTTATTGATTAATGTTTGGTTGTTCAGCTATGAATCAAGTTAATTGTGCCTAACTGACCAGCCTATATTATCTAACTGGCAATAATTTCATGAGCGACTATCGTTGCTTTGCTAAAATAGGAAAATGGAATATTACAAAAGTACTCTGTAACCACACTCTATAAAAGTCTTCCCTACTTAGTTATTAAGATAAATGATGTCTGGCATTCTCTTTTAATTCTTAGTAGAATATGAAATGAGGCATGACTTGAGTTTATGGATGTTGTGGAACTGAGTGGTTATACATCATTCCTTTAATAATCTGTGATGAACATTTGGTTTTTTAATTTATAGTGATAGTTGGTGAAACTTACCTTGTATAAACTACTGACTTACCACCCTGAGTACCAGAAGGATTTTGTCATAGTTTTCAGTTAACTGTAGAAATAGAAAGTTAAAGACATTCTAAAGTTTAACCATTCAGATCTTTAGTAAACAGCTTGGCTCGAGTAACATTCATACCGTTAAAATTGCAGTGTTTAACTGTTCTTTTGCTTCACCCCTCAAATCCCTGTAAAATTGGCATGCATGTTTATCACTGGTCTCAATGTAGTAGTACTTAGTTAAAGTTATATAGTGAACTTTAAAATAATTGCTTGGTCAAAATACTTCCACTTTGTGTCATCATTTTTAGTGACTAATGCACATCTGTCATATTATCCTCCTGCCTTGTTTTTAACTAAAATGCATATTTTTTCTGTCATTATTTGTGCTAGATATTTTAAAGAAAATAGTTTATAAGTCTGGAATCTGGATGATCAGGGATATTTAAAGGGGCTAATGCTGGTCTGGGCATAGCTGCTTGGATATTTAATTAGGGAACTAATAATTTCAAAACCTTAATTTGTTATTTGGATCTGCTGATTTCTTTGAGGCCTAGACTTTTTGGTTTATGCTAAAATTAACTGGGTGGAGGTTTAAGGAACAGATTTTAAGTGCTGCTCCTCAATCAGAAATTTAAAGAAGAGAGCCTGGTGTGATGGCTCAGCCCTACAATTGCAGTAATTTAGGAGGCAGAGGTGGGAGGATCGCTTGAGGCCAGGAGTGTGAGACCAAAGTGGACAACATAGTGAGACCCTCATCTTTACAAAAATAATTTAAAAATTAGCTGGGTGTTGTGGCACGTGCTACTCGGGAGACTGAGGCAAGAGGATTGCTTGAGCCCAGGAGTTTGAGGTTGCAGTGAGCTATGATCGCGCCACTGCACTCCAGCCTGTGAAACAGAGACAGACCCTGTCTTAAAAAAAAAAAAAAAAGAAGACCTGGGCTAGGGAAGCCCCACCAAGAGTAAAATAGTGCTGTCTTAGGAGTGTTCTCTAGTCTCAAATTCATTTCTCTTTGACCTGAGCTTATTATTGTTTATAGTAGCACTCATAGTACTCATGAATTTTGCCTAATGAAAAGATTTTTGAGAGGTTTCAACTTCAGTGTACGTCTGTAGAAAACTATTAGGTCATTAAATATGAAATGTCCGATTCAAGTCAAAAGTTTATTATATCTTAAACAAGAAGCAGTACAATTAATCAAAGTATGTGCCCAAACTATTGACAGAGTTTTGCCATCTTAAAGGTAGCTTGTTTATGTCAACAGCGAAGAAGTCTGGAAAGTGAGTGGCAATGAAATCATGAAAGGCATTTTTTTTACAATTTGTTGAGAATCGAATATTTTTCCTTTTAAGAAGTGGTCCAAAGTCTGGAAGAAGTGATAGCCAGTGGTACAATGTCTGGTGAATACGGTGGCTGACTGAGAGTTTCTGAGTCGAGCCTCTGTAGTTTGACTAGTGTTGTTTGTGTGACATGTGATGGAGTGTTGTCAGGATTGGCTGGTCTCTATTGACCAGTCTTGGCTGTTTAATCACAAGCATCCTCATCATTTTGTCCAATTGGTTGTAGTAGACATCTGCTGTGATTGATTGACCAGGTTTCATGAAGCTGTAGTGGATAAATACCAGTCAGTGCTGGACCACTGAACAGACACCATTAGCTTTCTTTGATGAATGTTCGGTTTTAGAGTGTGTTTTGGCACTTTTGTCTTTATCCAACCCTTGTGTTGAACGCTTGCGATTGTCAAAAAGAATATATTTTTTATTATATGTAACGATATGGTGTAGAAGTGGTTTGTCTTTATGTCATGACAGCAAAGAAAGGGAAATTTCAAGACAGTTTTTTTTGATGATTGCTTAATTTATGTGGTACCCATCTATCCAGCTTTTTTACCTTGCCAGTTTGTTTTAAATGGTCTAATATTATTGGAATAGTAACATCAAACCTTGTTGTTAATTTACACGTAGGTTGAGATGGGTTTGCTTGTGTTACAGCTTTTAGCTCATTATTATTCACCTTGGTCTCAGGTTGCCCGCGTGGCTCAAACACTTTGTTGATATTTTGAGCTATGTAGTACTGGTTCTATGACAGTACTCATATTTGAAAATAACACAGATTTTTCACTTTATGGTTTTACAAAAATTCTTTTAAAAAAACTTCGAAAGATAATCACAAGTCAAACTGTATGTTTGAGAGAATGAGGATGTTCCTTCACAAGAAAGATAGAAGTGTCAAAGTGAAATGTCAGAGATATCGACTGTCAAATTTAGTACATAAGGAAATCAGACATTTCATACTTAATGACCTAATATAATTGGGCATTGGTTTTGCAAGAATGAAAATAAGCTTTTAAAAAGAACAGTTTTGACTGGGTGTGGTGACTCATGCCTGCAATCCTAGCACTTTGGGAAGCTGAGGCAAGAGGGTCACATGAGGCCAGGAGTTCAAGACCAGCCTGAGCAAGAGCAAGACCCTGTCTCCATAAAAAAAAAATGAAAAGAAAAATTAGCTAGGCATAATTGCTATAGTCCCAGCTACTTGGCAGGCTGAGGCAAGAGGCTCACTTGAGCCCAGGAGTTCTAGGTTGCAGTGAGCTATGATGAGGCCACTCCACCCAGCCTGGGTGGAAGAGAGAGACCCTGTCTCAAAAAATAAAAAAAGATTAAAAGAAATAAAAGACCACAGTTTTAATTGTCCAAGAACAGTTAATTCATACGTGCCAATTTGTTAACTAACACATATTATCTTTTTTATGTTATAGTGATTTTTGTTCTTGGCTGAATCCAGAGATGATTTCCATATGTATATGTATCCAGAAGATATCCTATTAGTTCTTGTTTGAAAACATATTGTACATCTTTAATATTGGGGTATAATTTTGGTGCTATAATTCAGAGATGTAAAAAAAGGTCTGATAATGCCTTGTTAAAAAATGGAGTGGCCGGCTCTAGGCCATGCTTGGCATATAGCTGGGCCTGAGGAATTATTTACATAAATAATGGAGGAAGAAGAAATGTTTTATTAAATGAAGATAGCCTAAACAATTAACTCTTCATTTGGAAAAGGTGAAGAATGCAGATAATTAGATCAATGGATTGGATTATGGAAGGATTATTGTTTAGGCCTTATATCAGACTTTTGACATCAGAGGGAGAAGTATAGTCTGTTCTTTGTATATGCCTTGATATTGCTGGAGACTGAATCTAGGCTGACTGGGTTATGACTCAGATTCAGGATAGTTATTCTCAACACAAAAGAAATAGGATGTATGTATATATTTGAGTTTATCAGCATCAATTTATTGTTGCTTCAGTACCAGAAAATTTTATAAATTTTATAGATCAGTTTTATATGTGAGTAATGCAATCTGAAGTGACATTTGTGAAAACCAGCTGTCTGATCATGAGCTTAATATCTACATATTTTATACATACATACCTTATATAATACATACCTACATATTTAATATGCATAACATAAACAGTCTTTTGTTAAGATTTCTGATGCTGTAAATTCCTAGACTGGTATACAGGCTGAGCTTTGTTTTTGCTGGAATCTCTTTAACAGAGAAGATAGTACAGTGCTTTATAGCTGCAGTCCCCAATCCGCGGGCCTCAGAGCTCCACCGCCACACTCCCCCATGGAAAAATTGTCTTCCGTGCAACTTAAGAAGGTGTAGGGGGGTGTGCACAGCAGGAGGTAAGCGGTAGGGGACCCAGCAAAGCTTCACCTGTATTTACAGCTGCTCCTCTTCCCCACAGCTTGCATCACTGCCTGAGCTCTGCTTCCCCCACCCCGCCCCTGTGGAAAAATTGTCTTCTGTGAAACCTGTCCCTCGTACCAAAAAGGTTGAGGATGCTGCTTTATAGCGTATATGTTCACTTGAAACATTTAAGATTAACTTTAAAAATTGAAGTCAGTGTATAGAGAATCCAGGCAGGGCTCTTACAGCTCCAGTTTCTGTGCAGTAGGGATTTCCCTGACCTTCACAAACCTGTTGTTCAGAATCCATCCTCCCTTTCCTTTCACTTTTTCTGCCCCATCACTATACATTATTGTCAGCTACTAGTTCTTCTTTCTCCAAAAAGGTTTTATATCTTGTAGATAATTATTGATTCTGCCTAGGCTCAGTTTCAGTAATCATTCTTTTTAATAAATGGAAAGAAGCCAAAATTGTCTCAGCATATGCCATGAACTTAATAGTAGAAGTGTAGGGATGGTGCTGGATAAGGGAAAGGAATACTAGGCTGGGAATCAGTAGACTCAGTTTCTATTTCTCATTGCTAGTAACGAGCTATAGAATCCTTGAAAGTCCATATTGGTTAAAATGAGGCTATGGAAAAAGTGATTACCCAGGTCACTCCCAAATCTAATGTTCTTTTTATGATTGATTCATTGTATGTTTGTTAGGTGTGGCTTATGTGCCAACACTGGTTTAAAGATAGAGATAAATAAGTTTCTGGCCTTGAGTGAGACCCAGTGAACAGTGACAGTGTAATATGATAAGCGCTTTAGTAGGAGAATGTATAAAGTGCTTTTTCAACAAACGGGGGGTGGGGGCAGAGAATTAGGGAAGATTTTCTTTTGGAGGTTATATTTGAGTTGATTCGTGTAGAATAATTTACCATGCAAGGATTGCCCAAGGACATTCTAGGAAGAGCAAACCACAGAGGAATGAGTAAGTATTACATGCTTTGCAATAGTTAGTGGTGGGTGAGAATGGAGTATGGAGTTTTTGGAGAAAGCTTAGTGGTAGTGATAGGAGATTTGGGGTGCGGGAGAGTGTAGGTGGGGGCCAGATTCTTGAAGGCTTTATATGTCATTCCAAAGACTTTGTATTTTAAAGTCTGGTTGAAGGGTTTTGAAAAGAAAGGTGTTATAATCAGACTTGTGTTTTAGAAAGATCTCTTGGAAGATGGATTGAATGGAGTGGATGAAGTTGAGGCATGGAGATCAGCTAGAAAACTCAATATTCAGGATGAAAAATGACGAGAGTGGAACTAAGGCAGGAGTAGTTGCGGGAGTAAAACCTGAAGGGTAGAATTGGCAGATTTTTAGAAGCTACATACAGGAAAACTGGATGTGGAATGGAGGTGAAGAGAAGCCTCTGGATTGTTTCAAGGTATCTGGTTTCTAAGTGACTGATAGTGTCAGCATCTAAGAGAATAAGGGATGCTGAAGAAGAGCAGGCTTTTAGGTGAGGGCTTAGGGGAGATAAAATTATATTTGCTCATGTTAACTTGAGTTATCTGTGAATTGACAAAAGATGTGATTCGTAGTAGGCATTGGGTCTGAAGCTCAGGAGTGAAAGGTTTCAGCTGGAGATACAGTTTCAGAAGTCAATAGTTTATAAATGGTAGTTGAAACAGCTTTATGAGCAGATCACTTGGGAAGCAGTGTGTAGAGTAGTTTTAAACTTTGGGTGGTGTCATATCTCTGTTTCAAAAGGGTAAAAGGCTCCTGATCCCCATAAGATTGTATGCAATAATTTGTACATATTTGTATTATCAGATTCTCAAAGGGGTCTGTGACCCAGTAAAGATTACTAAGGAATACTGGAAGGGAGTAAGGAGCATAGATCCTATTACAGAAACATAGGAAATACTAAAATTAAGGAAGGGACAGAGGAAGAGGATGTGGAGGAGATGGGACAGACAGTAGTGTTGGAGAAGGGAGGAGAGCATTTCAAGGAAGAATGCCCATTGAATTTGGGATAAGCAATTTTTGCCTTTCATTAGAAGATTGATTCTGGGGAGCTACTTGAGCAATGAATAACCAGAGGGCAAGTTGCTGTAGAGAAGGAAGGTTGAAGGTAGAAGTGAGAGAGGATATAAAGTTATGTGGGTAACTAGGGAAGGAGGGTGGAAGCCAGATTGTTGGAGGGAGAGAGGGGGATTTAACGGCTGGAAGAAGCAAAGGGGGGAGAGAGAGAGCGTGCCAGAGTGTGTGTGTGTGTATGTGTGTTTGTTGGGGAGGAGTTAGGTGTGTGTAGGATGAGAAGTGGGGAGAGAAGGGAGAATGTTTAAATATGTAAAGCTTCTGGTAAGTTTTAAAGCATAAAAAATTGGCGTAATATTCAAGCTTTTATTGAACTTTATTTTGCAACCTTTGTAGACAATTTCCACATACAAAATATAATGCAATTCTCATATACCTATCTCCTCAACAGTTACTGATATCCAAATGCAAGACTTGACACACTATAGATCCAGCCATAAAGTCTTGAAAGTCATAAAATCATCAAATTTTAGCACTGAAAAGAACCTAGGTATTTAGCTAGTTTATAGCTTTAACAAAACAGAGGGCCAAGTCACTTTTAAAGGCACATATCATTACTATTTTTATTAATACATTGTTTTACACAAAATTTGTTAGATTTGGACAGTTGTAGAATTATTGATTGTAGTGGATGCCGTGATATACTACCCAAATACCCACTTCAGGACTGAAGGACTTCATTCTGTTAGCTACTGAGTGTGCTGTTGGGGCTGTCAGACCTCCCTGGGAATTGCTCTTGGTTGAAGAGAGCCACTCACTCAAGGTCACATCCCCTTGCTGGGAGTAGCCTGTGTCCAAACACTGGTGCATTAAACACCTGGCTCCCTGGCCCCAACATAGGACAACCCTAAAGAGTCATTACAGCTTAAGAGTTTGCTGTGGGGTTAGCTAAGGCCTTTGTTGTGAGTACATCCAAGCCTAACTTGTTCTTCCTCTGCCCCTTCCTTCCTTCCTCTACAAGTGATGATCCTGAGAGCAACCCACGTTATAAACTTTCAGCACATTAACCTCTGTCCTAAGATCTTCTATGCTGAGAAACCTGACTTCTAGCACTTACTAACTTTAAAATTCTTTTGATTTGTGACAGAGCAATGATTTGCTAGACTTCAGGGATTTAACATGTCCCACTTTTTCATGTTTATGAGAAATATCCAGGTAAATGTTTGAGTGATAGAATCAAGTAATAGTATAATGAAAGAAAATGATTAATTTGTATAATGCCAGATATGCAGAAAACATTCATCATTAGGACGGACATGTTTTGGGATGGAACAAAAAGAATACTCTCAAACATGTTGAACATCATGACGTATAATTGGCTTCATTTCCCCCCATCGTTGTTAGTGTTCTGCTGCCTCATTTTTATTACCTTTTATAAATTAAAGGGTGTCCCCCATTTGATATCAGGCTTACATTCTTTTTATTGACTTTTTAAATTTCTTTTTGAAAATTCCAAAACTATCTTTTATTGGCTTCCCTTAATTTGAGATATTTTAAAATGTGGACAAGGTGTTTTGTTTTTGTTTTTTGGTCATACTGTACAAAATGGAAAGATGTGAAGTATATTTCTTGGACAAATATGATTATATTGATTATATAGAAAAGGCTTGCCCTTTGGTAGCACAATAGGGTGACTATAGTTAATAATTTATTGTATATTTCAGAATAACCAGGAGAGTTATTTGAGGTGATGGATATCCCAGTTACCCTCATTTGATCGTTAGGCATTGTATGCTTGTATCAAAATATCACATGTACCCCGTAAGTTTGTACTATTATGTACCCATAACAATAAAAGAAAAAGAAAAACCTTGCCCTTATGGTACAGGAATGATTTGCCTGGCAGAATCCAAGACTACATTCCTGGATAAAATATTTGAAGATTTTTTGTGTGTAGCATTTGGGAGTTCCTTTCCAAGATCAAGTGTGCCACTTGTCATCATCCATTCAGATGTTTTGTCATCTTTTAAGTTACCATACTGTCTTGGATCCAAGAGCTTCGCAGCAGTTTTGGTTGGCAGCAAAATTCTTTTTGCTGTGAATAAAGCTTTTTTTTTCTTTCTGTATATATAACCGTAGCTATAATTAGATGGTTAATAAAGTTATCTGGGCCATTTTGAAAGGAATGGCTGACAAAAAGGACATTATTTCATTCAGTAGTAATTGCTGAGGAAGTTGGCTTTAGAATCAGTAACATAAGTGAACCCAGAAAACTTCCTTTTTAAAAACTTTTTTTTTTTTTTTTTTAATAAAGATGGGGTTTCACCCTGTGGCCCAGGTTAGAGTGCAGTGGTGCGATCATAGCTCACTGTAGCCTCGAACTCCTGGATTCAAGTAACCTGCCTGCCTCAGCCTCCTGACTAGCTGGGACTACAGGCTGAGGCTACCAGGCTCGGGCTAGTTTTTTATTTTTTAGTAGAGACAGGGTAACACTATGTTGCTCAGGCTGGTCTTGAACTCCTAGACTCAAGTAATTCTCTTGCCTTGGCCTCCCAAAGTGCTAGGATTATAGGCATGAGCCACCAGGCCTGGTCTAGAAATGAATCTTTTATGATACGTCTTTTGTTTGATGTTGCTGTCTTCAGCAAAAGCAGAAAACTGCTTCCTGTCTTTTGTAGGATGCCACATATTTTATAGCTGTTGGATTCTGTACTATTTTTATTTTTCTTTTATTATTTTGGTAAAATAGGTTGTGGTATTATTACAAAATTTTTTTTTTCCATATCTCCAGTATTATAAGATTTATTGAGTCTTATGGATGCTTTGACCATTTAAAATTCTGGTTTCTTAGAATACTTCTTGGACAAATGGCGTGATGGTTTTAATCATAACCATCATTTGCCTGTGTGCATTTTTTGCCTTCTGATAATGGTATTTCATGATGTTGTTCATGTAAGTCTTGGTTAATTTTCCCTGATCATCATGAGTCATCTTATCAGTAACAAAGTTTATATAAAATCACTTTATTTGAGGTTATTGATGAGGCAGTCCTTGCTATAATAGAAGCATGGCCAGGAGAAGGAATTCTGGAGAGAGGGCATGGTGATAGAGTGTTTTGATTCTGAGTAATACTCATTTTGTGCATATGACATTTAGATTAGAATTATTTGTCAATGGCCAAAGTTAAACCACTGAGCTAGTTTAATTCCTTGATCAGTTTTCTCTGCAGAACAACTAAACCATTTTTCATTTTTATCAGTTTGTATTTTACTGAAATTTTCATTGGGATCATTTCTTTCTTTTCCATATAAACCTTAAAATAAGGATTTGATTTATAAAGTGTCTTTGTTGTTCATGTCTAATTTGTCAATGTTTTAACCTATGATAATTTTTACCATTGTAGCTTTTATTTTATGATTTTATGATTATAATTATTGTCAAGTCCAGTATTTACATTACTTTTTAGTCATTAGTAAATTTTGCTAATATTATTAATAGTTGTTGTCAGTTTTATTTTTTCTTGTGCCTCCTCTCCTCATCTCCCTAAACTTAATTTCCTCCAGTAATCTGGTCAAAACATTTGTGGGGCTAAATACTTAACTATTTGGAGAATCAGAATGGAGAATCAAAAAAAATTTTTGCTTCAGAAGTGATTAAGACATAATTTACTTGGTAGTCAACATAAAATTTATAATATGGCCACCTTACTATTAGTAATAGTATTTTGAAGTAAATGAGTTATTGGTTGCTTTGTTCAAAACTGAGATAAGCTCTGTATTTAGAGGAGTTCGCCAAAATTATGATGTCCTTGTTTACCTATGCTAAGGAGGAGTGCCTATCCCTTGTCTGGAGAGAGGGGCAAACTGATTTGAACTAGTTACAGTTTATTTATCTTAGTGCTGTGAATCTCTCTCATTTATGTTGGTTTGTAAATCTTGATTCTGGCTGGCAGGGATTCTTGTCAGGGTCACAGATGACGATGAATGCCAGCCAATCCAAGTGGTAGCTTTGGCATATTAACACCATAAAGTAATGATGTGAATGATCTATGTTAAATCTGTTTAATAAAAGGAAAGGTTTATGGCCCTAAAAAGCACATTGATTCAAAAAAGTAAAATCTATAAAATGTTTTTTGATGGCTGAATTAAAGCCCCTTTCTAGGGCCTCTAAAAGTTTTTTCTCTTAAATTGAATCTTAATCTGGTTTTTAAATTATTTAAAATTTGTTAATTTTGTTAGATATAATAATGGTATCACAGATACATAATAAAATTATTTTGTAGTGATTTATGCTGATATTTATAGAGGTGAATTAATGATATGTGGGATTTGCTTTGAAATACTTAACAAAAGATGGGTAGGAGAAGCAGATGTGGCATAATCTTGGTAATTATTTAATCTGGGTGTTGAGTATATGGAGGTTAATTGTTTTTGCTTTTGGCTGTTTGAAAATTTCCGTAATAAAAAAGTTCCACAAATCAGAGCATTAACAAAATCTGATAGTAAATATTTTAGTAAATTAATTACCAACAGTTATGTAATCCCAGAAATTCCCAGAATGAGAATTGTGGTATTCTAAAACTAAGTCTTAGCCTCAAATTATAATTGGCTGATTTGGGGAAGAAAAAGTTAAGAGGAGGGAGAATAAATAAGAAATGGGTAACTTAAGAAAATGAGGTATAAAAGTAGATATTTAAGTCTTTTTAGGGCCACTGTCACATCATTTGTTGAAACAAGGCACATAAGTATCAAATTCATTTAGTTACAAGACCATTTATGGAAAGGAAGGTAATTTCTGTGAAATACAGATAAGGATTCAAGGCAGTGCAGTGAGAATTTTTTTGTCATGAACTATAAATTTTTGAAGTCTGAAGGTGTGTATTTTGAGCAAGTCTTTTTTTTTGTACTTTCGTGTATAACTATATGGAACACTATCTAAGCTAAATTAAACCTTTCTCTAAACACTCCCGGGTTTTATAGGAGAATCTGCCAGTGAGTGACTTATTTTTTCTTGATGCAGATTGCCCATCCATTTTATTTTCTAGAATAAAATGCATTTTTACGAATTTAAAAATGTTACCTGATATTTATCTGTCTTCCTTTTCCTTCCTTCCCTCTCTCCCTCTCTCCCTCTTTCAATTTCTCTCTCTCAGACAGGGTCTTGCTCTGTCACCCTTACTGGAGTGCAGTGCTGCGATCAGAGCTCACTGCAGCCTCCAACTCCTGGACTCAGGCGATCCTCCTGCCTCAGCCTCCTGAGTAGCTGGGACTACAGGCATTCACCACCACACCCAGCTAATTTTTTAATGTTTTTGTAGAGACGAGGTCTTGCTGTGTTGCCTAGGCTGGTCTGGAACTCCTGGCCTTGATATTTTTTAAATTGGAGGAAGGGAACTCCCTTCCTTAGAGACATATAGTTAGGTATCTGGTTAATGTTGATCCCAGCTAAGAAGCTCCTGAATCTTTTTCTTTGTTCCTCAGATCACTGGAGCTGCCTTCCTTTTGAAGTGTATAGAGAACCCTTGGGGAAACTTTTGAGAGTTAGGATGGTTAGCTGAGTGCATAAAGAAAGTTTGTCTAGAGGCATCTATAATGGTAGATTAAAGTTTCAGATACTTGCGTTGGGAATAGTGGGCAATGTAGTAGGTAATATAAGGCCAGAGAATGGAGTCTTTAAAAATTCACTGGTAGCGGAGTCAGTCTGTGAGCTTTTGTGTTTTCTAGCCTATTTTCAATTCTCAACAGTAGGCATAGTTACTCTCCTAAGACCTCATAAAAAAATATAAACATCTGTAGAGTATAAGTCCTTTAAGTTTCTTGGTAGCTTAGAGAAGGTTTTGATTGACATGACTAGTGAAAAGATCAGTGATGGAATTAAGGCTAAAGAGAAACTTCTCAGTTGTGATTTGATTGTATGGTGGTATAATTCATAAGTCAGGACAATACTTGATTCTTGCTTTTACTAGTTTTCAAACTAATGAGCTAGTTCACTAGCATCCTGAAACTGATTTTGTTTTTTTTTTTTTCTTTTTACTGTCCTCAGATGTGCTTCCTTCCATTGCATTTATGTATGCTCAGCTTTTTTTTTGGCCAGTGGGAACCTCTTCAGGTTTGCTCCTGAGTCCTGCCCTTTGATAGTTTTCTTACTTTTTGGCATAACAAGGTGATCAAAACTAATGTTGTCCAATTCATGTCACAAACTCAAAATCAGCCATTTGTCCAAGAAGCCCTGATTGGTTTGAGCAGGAAAATGTTTTTCAGTTCTACTATCTGAATTAATTGCTCCTGGGGGTTGGACCTCGTTTCCAGGACTTTTCAATGGATAGTGCTAAGAAATACATATATTTAAGACGAAAGCATGAGTCCAAATGACTTCTTTTTAAGACTTCAGGATTTTTTACTTAATCTCTTGTCTTTTATAAATTTCTTCCTTCCTCCTGCTGAAAAAAAAAAAAGATTCTCAAGGGCATCAACATTTACTTAACCCCACAATAGTGTAAACACATTCATAATTACTGTCAACACTACCACTAACAATGTTATTACTGAAAACAAGAAAAATTAGGATCCGAGGATTAAGAGTCAATTTTCTGTGTTATAAAGTCGTTTGAAATAGTTTATCTTTGAATGGTTATACCACCTATTTGATATAAAATTATGATTACTTGTTTCATTTTGCTTTTGCTTTTTAGAAATTTCCTTTAAAATTTTGTTTTTGTTATGATATAAAATATATGGTTTGAAAGTAAAATCCATAAAACAGGTTAAACTCATAATAGTCTTTTCTTATTACTGTTCATTTCACTCTGCTGTCTCTCCTTCCCAGTAGGTAACCAATTTTTTTAAACTTATGGTTTATCCTTTTAAGTGCATGCATATGCACACACACATGTATAGTTATGTATTTTTTTTTCCTTCATATTTCCTATGCCCTTCCTTAGATGAAGTCAAGGGTATTCTGCAGTGGTCCCCAACCTTTTTGGCACCAGGGATCGGTTTCATGGAAGACAGTTTTTCCACAGAGTGGGGGTTGGGGGTGGTGAATCGTGGGTTGGGGAGGGCGTGGTGCAGAGCTCAGGCAGTGATGCCCAGCCAGTTTCCTAACAGGCCACAGATGTACCAGGTCGCCTGGGGGTTGGGGACTGAAACCTTAAGGGATTCTTGTATTGGCATTGGATAGAAGGTTGGATTCTATAACTACTGGTGCCTTGTCTTAAGTGTTATTTTTTTTTTAATTTGAGAGTTGTGTAACGATCACCATAATTTGATTTGAGAACATTTTCATCACTTTAAAAAGTTCCTTTGTGCCCATTTATAGTTAATCCCTGCTCCTACTCTCAGCCCTGGGTAACTATGGTCTGTGTTTTTCTGTCATTTCATATAAATGGGATCATATAATAATGTACTCTTTTGCATCTAGCTGCTTTCACTTAGCATAGTGTTTTTGAAGTTCATCTGTGTTGTGGCATGTACCAATAGTTTGTTCCTTTTAATTACTAGACAGTATGCCATTGCATGAATATACTAAATTTTGTTTATTTACTCACCAATTAATGGACATTTGGATTGTGTCCAGTTTTGGGCTATTATAAATCACGCTGCTTTTGGGCTATTATAAATGTATGCTGTCCATACATTTTTTCTGTGTGGACATATGTTTTCGCTTCTCTTTGCATAGGTTCCTAGGAGTAGAATTGCTGGGTTGTATGGTAAATTTATGTTTAACTTTTTAAGAAACTACCAACCTGTTTTCCATTGAAATTGTACAGTTTTACATTTCACCAGTGATAACCAGTTTGTCCACATCTTTGCCAAGTCTTGGTATTGTCATTTTGAATTTAGTCATTCTAATGGGTATGTAGTAGTATGCCATAGATTTACTTTCTCTAATAATTAATGATACTGAGCATATTTTCATGTGCTTATTAGGCATTCATATTTCTTTGGTGAAATGTTTATTCAAATCTTATGTTTACTTTTAAAATTGGATTATTGATCTTATTTATTTGTAGGATTTTTTTAAAAAAATGTGATTATAGCCCTTTATCAGGTATGTGGCTTGCAAATATAGTATTTTTTTAATGATGTCTTTTGAGGTACAAGTTTTTAATTGTGAGGAAATCCATTTTACTGTTTTTTCTCTTTTGTGGATTGTGCGTTTGTTGTCACATCTATGAACACTTTGGCCAATCAAAAATCACAAAGATTTTCTTCTGTGTTTCTTTTTAGAATTTTAAAGTTTTAGGTCTTACATTTACACTCGTGATCATGTTGAGTTAATTTTTGTGTATGTTGTAAGGTACAGGTGTAAGGTTTTTTTTCTTTTTTGGCATTGGGATATCGTATTGTCTCATACAGTATGTTGAAAATACTCTCCTTGAATCATTGAATTATCTAGGCACCCTTGTCAAACAAATCAGTTGACCATAAATACAAGAATTTCTTCCTGAACTTTCAGTTCTTTTCCATTGATGTATATGTCTATATTTTCACCATTACCACACTGTCTTGATTAGTGAGGCTTTAGAATAAAATTTGGAATTCGGTAGTATAAATTTTCTTTGATTTTCAAAATTGTTCTGGCAGCTGGGTGTGAAGTCCTAGCTATTTGGGAGGCTGAGGTGGGAGGATCACTTGAGCTCAGGAGTTCAAGACCAGCCTGGGCAACATAGCTAGAAAAAACCCCCCATGCAATCAAATACCTGGTTGACCCTGCCAGTAAGAAAAAAAGAAAAAGAAAACAAAAGTGTGTTTTGGCTGTCCTCTGTGATTCCATGTGAACTTTAGAATCAGCCTGTCAGTTTCTTTAAAAAAAAAAAAAAATAAAGCCACCTGGGATTCTGATAAGGATTGCATTGAATTTATAGATTGGGGGAAAATTGCTATCTTGACAATATTGAGAGTCTTCTAATCCATGAACATGAAATGTGTCTCTATTTTTTTAGATTTTCTTTAATTTCTTTCAGTCGTCTTTTGTAGTTGTGAGTGTAGAAGTTGTTTTTAATATATTCTTTATACTATTATGGAATTTTAAAAAATTGTTAATGTTTCAGTATTCATTGCTAGTATATAGAAACACAAAATGCAGTTGACTTTTATATGGTATTAAGTTTGTGCTGTGATTTTGCTAAACTTGTTTATTAGTTATAGTAGTTTTTGTGTGTGGATTTCTTGGGATTTTCTATATATAAGAGTGTGTAATTTGTTACTAAAACAGTTTTACTTCTTTTCAATCTGGTTGCCTTTCATTTTCTTTTTCTTTTCTTTCTTTTTTTTTGAACTTTACTGCACTAGCTAGAACACCGAGCACAAGTTTGAAAAGAAGTGGCAAAAGCAGACATCCTTTCCTTGTTCCTGATCTTTGGAGGAAAAGCATTATATTTCACCTTTAAGTATGATGTTGGCTGTAGGCTTTGTATAGATGTCCCACTATCAGGTTAAAGAAGTTTTATTTCTAGTTTGTTAAATTTTTTTTTTATAATTGTGAATGGGTATTGGATTATATGTTGCTGGATTCTGTTAAATGTTTTAGTATGGATTTTTTTTTTTTTTTTTATCTATGCTCATGAGGGATTTTGGTCTGTATTTTCTTTTCTTGTGTCTGGCTTTGGTATTAGGGTAGTTACTGGCCTTTAAAGAATGAGTTGGGAAGTGTTTTCTCCTCCATTTTTGGGTGTTACTTGTTTTTAATTATTTGTTGGAATTTATCAGTGAAGGCATTTAACCCTGGAGTTTTCTTTCGAGGAAGATTTTCAGTTACTATTTCAGTATCTTGTTAAAGGTATATTCATGTTTTAAAATTTTTCTTGAGTCAGTTTTGGTCATTTGTGTCTTTATAGAAATTTGTTCATTTCATCTAGTTAGTCAAATTTGTCATCATAAAGTTGGTCATAGTATTTCCTTAATCCTTTAAATTTCTGTGGGGCACTAGTGATAATTGCAACGTCTTTCATTCCTGATTTTGGTAATTTGTATCTTCCCTCTTTTTTTTCCCTTGGTAATTCTAGCTAAGGTTTGCCAAACTTTTTAAACAATCAACTTTTGGTTTTACTGATTTTTTTCTTTGGTTTTTCTGTTTTCTCTTATTGATTTCTACTCTGTTCTTTGCTTTATCCTGCTTAGTTTGGGTTTAGTTTGTTCTTCCTATCAAGGTTTAAGAAAGGTTAGGTTATTGACTGGCGGCCTTATTGTCTTTAAAATATTATTTGGTTTTATTGTTTTTGTAAAGACAAAGTCTTGCTATGTTGCTCAGGCTGGATTCGACCTCCTGGGCTCGAGATCCTCTTGCCTCAGCCTCCTAAGTAGCTAAGACTATAAGGCATGTGCCACTTTGCCTTGCTGGAGACCTTAGTTTTTGATACAGACTTTTAAAACTGTAGATTTCCCTCTCAACACTGCTTTAGGCTGCATCTCCTAAATTTTGATATGTATGTTTTCACTATCCTTCAAGTAAATGTTTTCTAATTTCCCTTGTGATGTTTTTGACTCATGGGTTATTTAGGTATATGTTTAATTTCCAAAATTTTGGGAATTTTCCTGATTTTTTTCCTCCATTGATTTCTAATTTCTGTGGTTAACATTCTTTGTATGATTTATGAGAAGAGATAAAATGCTTTGGGTTCATTACTAACCGATTGTCTGAATTGGGAACCAAGGAGCAGTTTGCCTCATTAGGGAGTGAGGGTGAAGATGAGGACTGGATCTAGTTCCTTTTCCTTCCTGGTTCATATGTATAGGTCGTTCATAATTTGGGAGTTGTGTCCAGTTGGGAGACCACTTTTACTTTTATACTACATTGCTGCAGTTAGGATACTTAATGGTATAAAACAATGGTCATTTTGACTTCTGTCAAAGAATTTGAGCCCAGTATTATGCCCTGTTTTTTTTCTTTAATAAGTTTAAATATAATTGTTTCTCTGTTTTGTACTTTGATTTTTGGTAGAAGAATTTGAATTCAGTAGCACTCCCTTTTTTCTTTCTTTTAATATAAATGAACATAGTTCTTTTCCAACTATGTTCAAACTAAATGTAACTACATTTTTGTTTTTAAAGAGGGTCTCGTTATGTTGCCCAAGCTGACCTCTAACTCCTAGGCTCAAGTAATTCTTCTAGCACAGCCTCCTGATTAGCCGGGATTACAGACTCTGCCATTGCACCTGATTTGTAACTACATTTTGATCTTTTTTTCCTTAAATTTTAAGATCAGTATATATATAATTAAAACTGGTCGAAAAAAATTTTTTTTCTGTGAACTTGCCTTTGTACTGATTAATGCCCTCAAGATTATGTTTTATGGGGGCAGGGACTAAGTCTCTCTTATTTGTGTCTTTTTTTCCAGTGTCCAACACAAAATAAACAATAAACAGTCAGTATAATTTTGTTAAATATGTTGTACCATTATCATGTTGCATTAGGTTGAGGTCCTAGGGGTTTTAAGCCTAGTTTGTATTTTTGGTGACTGATCTTCACCTCTTTACCTTTGTAGCTTTTGGAGAAGAGGATAAGAAGGTGGACCAGAATGTACTGCTTGGGGTAGAGACACAGAATCAGGGAAGATTCTGGTTTGAGATAAAGGAATGGGGAATATGGCATGGAAATGAAGTGAGCTATTGAATATTTTTTAGTTTCTTATGAGATATATTTATTATTATCTGGTCTAGTGAGTTTAATCCATCTCACTTTTGATAGACTATTTATAATGTCATCTTAACTCCAGGATGTGAAACCATCAATTTATTTTACTAAAATCTTTGCTTTCCTCCTTCTCCCCCTTAGGACATTTGCTACAAGATCCTATTGCACCCACCAACTCCACCTGCCAACACTATGTCTGCAAAACTTGTAAAGGCAAGAAAATGATGATGAAACCTTCATGTAGCTGGTGCAAAGACTATGAGCAGTTTGAGGAAAACAAGCAGTTAAGCATCCTAGTGAACTGCTACAAAAAATTATGCGAATATATAACACAGACTACTTTGGCACGGGATATAATAGAAGCAGTTGACTGTTCTTCTGATATTTTGGCTTTGCTTAATGATGGATCATTGTTTTGTGAGGAGACAGAAAAACCCTCAGATTCATCCTTTACTTTGTGTTTGACACATTCCCCTTTACCTTCAACCTCAGAACCCATGACGGATCCTCAAACTAGTTTATCTCCAATGTCTGAAAGCACCCTCAGCATTGCTATTGGCAGTTCTGTTATCAATGGTTTGCCTACTTATAATGGGCTTTCAATAGATAGATTTGGTATAAATATTCCTTCGCCTGAACATTCAAATACGATTGATGTATGTAACACTGTTGATATAAAAACTGAGGATCTGTCTGACAGCCTGCCACCTGTGTGTGACACGGTAGCCACTGACTTATGTTCCACAGGCATTGATATATGCAGTTTCAGTGAAGATATAAAACCTGGTGACTCTCTATTACTGAGTGTTGAGGAAGTACTCCGCAGCTTAGAAACTGTTTCAAATACAGAGGTTTGTTGCCCTAATTTGCAGCCGAACTTGGAAGCCACTGTATCCAATGGACCTTTTCTGCAGCTTTCTTCCCAGTCTCTTAGCCATAATGTTTTTATGTCTACCAGTCCTGCACTTCATGGGTTATCATGTACAGCAGCAACTCCGAAGGTAGCAAAATTGAATAGAAAACGATCCAGATCAGAAAGCGACAGTGAGAAAGTTCAGCCACTTCCAATTTCTACCATTATCCGAGGCCCAACATTAGGGGCATCTGCTCCTGTGACAGTGAAACGCGAGAGCAAAATTTCTCTTCAACCTATAGCACCTGTTCCCAATGGAGGCACAACGCCCAAAATCAGCAAAACTGTACTTTTATCTACTAAAAACATGAAAAAGAGTCATGAACATGGATCCAAGAAATCTCACTCTAAAACCAAGCCAGGTATTCTAAAAAAAGACAAAGCAGTAAAGGAAAAAATACCTAGTCATCATTTTATGCCAGGAAGTCCTACCAAGACTGTGTACAAAAAACCCCAGGAAAAGAAAGGGTGTAAATGTGGGCGTGCTACTCAAAATCCAAGTGTTCTTACATGCCGAGGCCAACGCTGCCCTTGCTACTCTAACCGCAAAGCCTGCTTAGATTGTATATGTCGTGGCTGCCAAAACTCCTATATGGCCAATGGGGAGAAGAAGCTGGAGGCATTTGCTGTGCCAGAAAAGGCCTTGGAGCAGACCAGGCTCACTTTGGGCATTAACGTGACTAGCATTGCTGTGCGTAACGCTAGTACCAGCACCAGTGTAATTAATGTCACAGGGTCCCCAGTAACGACATTTTTAGCTGCCAGTACACATGATGATAAAAGTTTGGATGAAGCTATAGACATGAGATTCGACTGTTAAATCAGTGGGTCTTTCAAACCTACCCCTGGTAGGGAAATAGCTACAGTTTCACGGCAGCTATGGTTCTGTTGGTTTAACTTGCCGGAGCTCCTGCATATAGATCACTTGTATCAAGTGTTTTCATTGCTAAGTTATATGTGTTAGTGTCGGGGAAATAGTTTGCAGATAATGGAGGAGTAACCCTACAACTATATGTCCTTAGTTCTTACAGAACCTCATAGTTTGAGAACAAATGCTGATGCAACTGATTTATACAAAATGAACTTTGGCAAGGAAAATAACATTAACCTCATTGTTTATGGTCATGCTTTGTGCATAATCAAAGTTTATGATTAAATGTAAGGAAGTGGTATCTAGTCAGTCCATAAAGATTGTGCTAATTTTTTGTGGAAAAGTAGCCATTAGTTTGTTCAGGAAACTCAGTGCTGCCTTCAGATGCCATTGATGTTTCTCCTGTTGAAAGGCTGATGTGTCCAGCTCAACCTTTGTGCTGACATAATACCATTTCTGATCATGAAAATTGGCTACTGGTGTTATGTAGCAGTTCTTAAATCAGCAGTATTATGAAAGAAAATTTCCCCCTCATTAGAATGTTTGAGAAATTTGTTTTTAAAAAGTAAACAAACTGAAATTCTGTCAGACTGCAAATGTTTAGCTGTTTATGCTACAAAACTCTTCCGAGTTGAGCCCCTTTTTTAGTTAAGTCTGACTCATTTCTAGGGAAAAAATTCTAAATCCTTCACTTTGAGCAATGTTCTGATTGGATAAATGAAGTGGAGAAGAGCAGTTTTATTCTGAAGGTAATTGAATTTAGATTATATAGTATGTGACAGAATTATTAAAAGATTATAAAAATATTTTATTTAGAAATTGGGATTTAAAATAATTTTAGAATAATGCCCTAAAACTTATCCAGATTTATGCATTGTACTTACTGCCACTGGCCACTTCTTTGATTTTTGTTTCCTCTAGTAGTTTATTTGCCACAGACTTTATTTTGAATATGCTCCTATTTTTTTTAGGGTGCTGTTCATTATGAAAGTTTCTTTATAGAGGCCTAGTAAAGATGCCTTTTTATGAAGCCTGTGCATTTAGGTAGTTTGAAGCTAGGAGGATTTTCTTTAGAATGCTCTTTTGCATGTAAAGCACAAACTATGTTTCAGTTTAAATGCACTTCTTCCCTTTAATTTTTATGAGGGAAGAGAAGTGAGTCACATTCTGTTGAAGGGAAATCTAGTCAGTTGCTTGAAAGAGCACAGCCCAAATAAAACAAGGACTGACTAGGTGTAAAGAAATAACCTTACGATTTAAAAGAAGAGCTGCTGCTCTGACAGTGCTTATTTAAAGAAATACTGCTGGAAAATTTCCAATTTCTACTACGTTTACCATCTCTAGTCAGATCTGACATATGTTGAAGTTATGTTTTGATTTGGCACACAGCATGTTCAATGATGGTTACTCGCCTAGTACAAGACATGGAGAAGAAACCTTTGGACACAGAGCAGATGACACCTCCTTCTGTTTTGTAGTGTATCCTGGTGTCATTTTCTGTGAATGTGGTCAGGTAGAGTTGTTTTTGTTGTTGTTGTTGGGCTTTTTTTTTTTTTTTTTTTTTTCCGGGTCTCTTCGGGTGGGGCGGGGGTGGGCTAAAGCCATAGGAAGAAAAATGTGATGTATGTGTCTGGTATGTACTATTTTGTTTTTGTTTTGCAAGAAGAGTTGAACTATTTTTGATAACAAGAGTAAATGGTGGAAAATGCTTCTTAGTTGTCTTGTCTTTATTTGCTTTTCAAGTTTTGGAATTTTATTTAATTCCTTTAAGTGTTAGCAGTGTCTTACGAAACATGTATTTACCTAAAGTTTGTAACAGTTTTGTGTTGAACTCAGATGCCCTGCTATATAAACTTGTAAATCTGTTCTTTATTCACAAATGATCACTGCAAAAATGACTAGAAATGAGATTGTACACTTGGATGATGAGGATATATTTTGCAAATTTCCCAAATTTTCCTAATATTATGATCTTAAAATTCATAGAGTACTTTATTGCTTCCCAAGTTTGATAATCTTGTGTTTCTTGATGCATGGGAGGTTGGCAATATAGAAAAAGTGGAAATCATTAGTATGTGAGGGCCTTGATTGTTAATGTAATATTGCCAATGATGAATTCAGGTTGTTTTTAGCACAAGTTTCTCTTTTTTATGCTGGTATTCTCACTGCCACATTTTTTGAAACCTGTATTACATCTTAAATCTATCAATAAATGATAGTTTTCTAATTCTATGTTGTAGAATACTGAGGAGTTTGGGATAGCATGCTGTGTATGGTCTGTATTATATGCATTTGGGGGAAGAGTAATTAATTTACAGTGCCTTGATTTTTATATTGTTTTTCTTTATACCCCGAGTTACTTAGGAATGCTGGCCAATGGCTAACTAGGGATGATTGAGAGATTATCACTGAAGTAACTGGATTTGCATCATCAGGATTTGAAACCACCAAAATGATAACATTTAATATGACATCCTGAATGTTCTTCTGAGTTATCATTATTGATACAAATGATAAGATCCTTTTTACCTTAGGTAATAGTTCTAGAGCTGACAATTTATCTTTTTGGTTAGCTTCATTAAGTTTGCGTTTCCATGCAGAGGTATAGTAGGTCCCAGGATAAAGAATTCCTTTTATTTCATTGTGTTCTTAGTTTTCTTAAAACAACTCCATGTTGACTTTGCTGAAGAAAAGTTTGTTTTATGACAGATGAAAAATAAACTGTCCTTTCCCTTATCATAGGTAACAAATGTAAAATGCTTTAGAAAATACTAAGTTCAAAGTATAGTTTCTAAATCTGATAACTTGAATGGTATTTTATACTTTTCTTCTTCCTTTAAAATGTAGGTAACCAATAACACGCAATTACACATTCTTTTAAAATAATACATTATAGACAAGGCTGAAGTCCCCCTTGATCCTTGTGAACCCCTCACTCCCAAGCCCTGGTCCTCTTCCCTGTCACCAGAAAAAATCACTTCTCAGTATATGTTTCCAGACCTTTCTTTGTATTTTCCCCAGGGGTTCAAAGAGTTCTCTCTGAAACTCAAGCTTGTTTAGTGTTACTCTTTCAGACAAAAAATAAGGTGCAAGTGTGATTAAAAGCAAAAGTGTATAGTGATTATCTTAATGAACATGATTCATATTTGACAACTTTATTTAGTTTTGCAAAAAGGGAAAAACAAAAACAAAAATTAAGTCATGCAGCCTTCTCCACTCAAACACACCTTAACATTTCCAAAAGCTTAGCAAATGACTTATCTCATTTGATTAATCTAGAGTTTTATAAACACTTTGGTGCACAGTGACAAAGATACAGGGAAAATATATGGAATTTTATTTTATTAGTTTGATTAGCTTGGCAATTTATGTTATGCTATGAAACTCATTTTTCATTGAATAGCATTAAGATCAGGATAACCCTCAACTTACCTTTTATCAAGGGGCCTGGGATATTGTAACAACTTGAAATTTCCAGTTTGGCAGTAATGATTACATTTAGCATGGTCTTTAACCAGAAAGCCAAATACCTTCTATCCTAGTTCCTCAGAATTCACATTTCTTGCATTTAGCTGTAAGAAAGGAGTACACTGAAACACATTCTTGTAATTCCTGAAAATGTGCTAAATTTGGGTAACCTGTTAAAATAGTTTATCTTGAATGGTATTGATGGCTGTACTTTTATAACAGATTAGACTTTAAAAACCAAATACTGGTCAAAGTGAAAGAGGACTTCAGTAAGGAGAAACAAGGTAAAAAAGTAAAGCCATCTAGGAAAAAAATTTATTGTAAAATTGAATTTTATTTTTACTTTTTGGTGAATCTTAGAAATAGTTTGATAGTTTGGATCATTATGGATAATAAAACCTTTAAACCATGTCTGGCTCCTAAAAAAAGTATTACCTTTTTTTGTATTTCTATCTGAAATAAAAAGAATAATTGCTTTCCTTCCCTGGTAAAGGCCAGATAGGATCCGTAGTAAATTTCATGTTACCACATAAATGATCTAAGTCCTAACAGTTTGTCCCTGTGTGTTTAGGTTACTGCATGTAGTGTTTGCTAAAAATATAGTCACTTTTAAGCTTTTAATTCTTCCGTGTGAACTATTGTAATAGTCTGTAACAGATAAATAGAAGATCAGTTCTAATCATGATGATAAAATAACAGAAAACTGGGAGGAGCTTATGACAGGCAGGATTGCTAGGATTACTCTCTCATTCTACTGGTTGATGGTGTATCTCCTAAAATTCTTTTTTCCTCACTTTTTGCCTATCATAGCCCCCCAGGTTTGATTATTTCAATGCTTGGCCTTTATACCAGTAAGAGTGGGGTGGAAAGGGAAGATATTCTAACACTTTTAGGGCTGTGGTTAAAAAAAAATACAGGGGAAAAGTTGATGACTTTGACAGAGAAGGATATTAAAAAGTTGTTTGGGGCATTTCTTTTACTTACATCAAATTATTTTACTTATTAGAAATTATATCAACTATCCATCCTTTTTAATGATTTCTTTCCAAGGATATTGTAGGATTTGGCTGCAGTGTGGCCTGCTGAAAAATGTAGGATTCTGTAATGAACACGTCAACTATAGTAAATAATAGCTTTCTTTTATGAGTGTATCACTGTTTTCTTCCATTTCTAAGATAAATATTGAGGTGGATGTAATAATCTGGACTAGCAGATCCTTTTCAACATGAAGTGTAAAGAATAATGTTTAGACTGACACCTTTACTATTGGCCTAGTCTAATATTCAGTGAAGAAAACAATCCGGTAAGAATTTTCACACGTCATTATTCCTTTAAGTCTTCAAGTAGGCCTGACAGGAAGTGAAGATGGGGCATCAACTAATTTGGAGATTAATAAATCATTCAATAATTAATTGAACAAATGTTAGATAAGTTGAAAGGACTTTTTTCAAGTAAGAGTCAAATTCTGTACTTGTCTTCATTTAAAAAGTTTTCTTGAGATTTTATGTAAGATCCACAGTCAGGATAGGGAAGTTGCCAGAGCTTGTCAGCAAAGTTGGAAGGCCCAGTGGTTAAAATACCTGAGGATGTAAAGTGACTAGCAGTTTGGCAGGTCATTGTGAAATTACATTAAACCAGGTAAGTTCATGATCTCTGAACTCCAGTACACATATAATTAAAAGAAGTCTCTGAGATGTTTTGGCAGTGCTTTTATTACTAGGGCTAAGTCAATTCTGGAGGCTCTTACTGCTTTTTCAAGTTCCAGAATTTTTTGACTCAAGTTTTCTGGAAGTGAAGGTTTCTTCTAGGCTCCATAGGAGCCCGAGGAGCCTCAGGAATGCCGGCCAACACTGAGGCAACTTCTGCTCTGTGCAGAGAACTCTGTCCCCAAGAGATCCTTGGTACACTCAGGGGTATAGAGTGCTTATTCGCACTTTGGAACGTGGTGGTACCTCATATTCACTTCTGAGGAAAGGCTCTGTAAGAGGTTTGAGGCAAACTGGAGGCATCTCCTAAGTTGAGTGTGTATCCAGACCTATTGCATAAAAGCATTTTAAAGTTCCTAGTGCAGATACACATTTGGAGAAATCAAAGCCTTTGAAACATAGTATGCAAACTAGAACATCTCTTCACAAGAAAAAAACATTTAAAATACACATCTTCCTTTCATGTAGACATTGGCAGCTATTCTTCATTCACTGACTGAAGCTTTCCACATTTCTCTGTAAGGCTTGAGCTTACTATTTTATTGCCTTTGTTTCCAAATTCAGAGGGAGAGGCAGGTTCATCTGTTTCGTAATCTTCAAACGAGCTGAAAGGACAAAGCAAAAGTGAGTTAACTGATTTAAAAAAAAAAGTTTTAATGTTTGGGTAGAAATCAAAGTAGCAAACCAGGGACTGAAGACGAGCCTGCAGAAGTACTCTCAGTTGTTAAATGGAGGCTGTAAACAACTAAGCTGCCTTGGAGGAGACAACACTCTAGAGCAGAAAACACATTCTTGTCCCTGTTCCTCAAAGCTCAAGTCCATGTTAGAATCTGTTGAAAATGTGCTGCATTGAGCTTTCCATGGGGCCTTGGTGGGAATGAAAGCATTATGTATGGATGGTGCTAGGTTAAGGGGAGTTTGAGGTCCGTAACGTATAAGCTTTACACGAACATTTTCATTAAAGTGGTTCCATGCAGAGCGGGGAATTTTTTCAGCTCTCAAAATTGCTTTATAGCTTCCCTCCATGGATTCCAAGAAGCACAATTAGATGTGTAAATATGTACTCACAGCTGACTAAAGCCCATTCATGGATATCCCTCCATTCTACTTTGTGGAACTCCACAGCATACCTAGATACTAATCCTGGGAGGAATCCCTCTGCTCATTCCCCTTTGGAGGTTGTTGGTTTCCCCTGAATTCCACATCCTTCAGGCTACCCCTGAGATTGGCTTTAGACAGAGATGACAAAATATATTATCTCTCGAGAATGATGGCTGCCTAAAATACTAAATTGATAAATATTCTGAGGCTATATCTGACCCCAGAAAATATACATGATCAATTAATAATGTCTATTACAGTATCTTAACATCACTGGCTTAGCCTTTTTACCCTTTGCAGGGATCTCCCACAACATTTGAGCAGAAGTTTCTATACATACAGTCCCTTCATCAAAAAGGTGGCAGGGCCAACTAGTGAGGAAAATGTGCTGAGGCAGGAATATAACCCAGTAGGTGGTACCAACTATTCAAGTTTCTAAAACCTTTTTAAATAGAGGTTAGAGAAGGTTAAACTTAAAGCCTACCTGATGGAAATTTTTTTCTATGAATACCAGCTTGTAATACTATTAAAATTATTTACAGTTTTGGTCACTTTTTAAAAAATACTCCATTCCATTCTTAATTTGTTCTCACTCTTCCCCCATCTCCTTGAGGCCTCAATGGGGTGTGGGATATGCTGGATAAGGAGGCAACAGGAGGGTAATTTCGCTCTGATGGGAGTGAAGTGGTTGTCTCTATTTTGGGAACAAAATTCTCAAAAAAACAACAACAAAAACCCCTTGATTATAGTAATGTATTGTTAGACACTGCTTATTTCTTGACAGAATGGAAGACATTTTCTTCCCCATAGTGCCCTAACTTGCTGTCTGCAAGCTGTGTCAGTGTCTTAAACACCTCAATGCAGGTCTGGGAATAAGGGGTATTTTTAAAGAGTTAGGTGTGAAGTGAAATTCATTCAAATATTTGAATTCCTGTTGTTAAGCATGAGCCAAATGCTTGGGATACAATGATGAAAAAGACTGAACCAGCCCCTCCTCACAGCACTTGTAGGCGGACGGAGGCCATCTGGAAGAGTGGTTAAGCGATTTAGTCGCAGAGCATAGGCTCTGGAGGTAGACTCTTAAATCAGGTTCCGTTCTGGGTTTGATCGCGTAATGTGACTTTGGGTCTTACTGGAGCATGATGGTGAGTGACACCTGACCCTACATTGGAGGCAGGGCTACAAATTTTTTGTATGTCATTTTCAAACAAAACACAAAAGGGAGCTCATTCAACAACTCTCTTTTGTCAGCATCCTGGAGATGCCTCTTATCTGGTTCTCAACTGGGGTGATTTTGACCCCTCGGGATATTTGGCGATGTCTGGAGACACACTTGATTGTCACAACTCGGTGGATCCTACTGGCATCTAGTGGGTAGAGCCCAAGGATGCTGCTAAACATTCTATGATGTGCCAGACACCACCTCACAATAGAATTATCCAGTTTAAAGCATTAGCGCTGTTCTTGAGAAACCCTGCTCTAACTCTTGCCCCTTCGATGTCAGTACATCCCAGCGTTCTGGACTAAGCTCGTCTAGTTTTGTACTTCCCTGGCAAGCTTAATTTTTCACATGGCTTTACCCACTACTTACTCACCTGTGCCTTCTAAACCAAGTCCAGCCTCAACTTTTTTTTTTTTTTTTAAAGAGGCAGTCTTGTTCTGTTGCCCAGGCTGGAGTGCAGTGGCTCACTGTAGCCTTGAACTCCTGGGCTTAAGCAGCGGTGATCCTTCTGCCTCAGCCTCCCAAGTAGGTGGGAGTATCGGTGTGCACCACCACACTGGGCTAATTTTTAAAAAAAATTTTTGTAGAGACAGGGTCTTGCTGTGTTGCCCAGGCTTCTCTTTCTAAGCTGGAGAACCCCATGTATCCAGCTGGCTACTAGCTGGCTCTTCCTGGATGGCAGCATGTATAAATGTGAACTCATCTTTCCCACTGCCCTGGTTCTCCCTATTTTAGTGAACGGCATCATCACCTACCCACTCAAAGCCAGAAACCTAGGTATCCCAAGTCCCTTTTCCCTCACCCTTACAAGTTTAGCCAGTCTCTCATACCACCTACAGTGCCACATGGACACAGCCCTGACCTCCCTACTGCCACTGACTTAGTTCAGGGCACTACACATTCTTGCTTGGATTGCTACAATAGTGTTCTAACAGTTGGTCTTCCCGCCTTGACTCTTGCCAAATCCTTTGCTACTGCCATACAGGCTGTTTACAGTAAGGTCTGGGGACCTAATGCCATTGTATGTGTTTTTCAATTGCCTGAAATACCCTTTGCTTTTTGGCTAGCTCATGTTCATTTTTTAATGTGAGATGTCACTTAAAAGTTTCCTGATTCCTTGCTCCTAAACTACCACCATCTCTTATTTCAGAGGTCTGTAATGGCTTCGTTGTTTGTCTCCCTGCTTCTGTTCTTGCAGCTCCACCAATCTAGCAGAATAATCTTCAAAAAACCTAAGTGGGATTTTATCACTCCCTTGTTTAACCATTTTCATTAGCTTCCCTAAGCCCTGTATGATTTGGCCCCCACTAAACTTTCTAACCACATCTGTCTCTATTGCTCACTATATTCTGACTATCCTAGTCTCTAAAAATTTCCCCAATATGCTATGTCCTGCCTCAGAGCCATTGCACGTTTTTCCCGCTGCCTATAGTACATTTTTGCTGTTTTTTGTTTAACTGTTCCTTCTCAACCTTTAGGGTCTCATCACCTCCTCACATTCTTCCCTTAGCACTCTAAGTTGTGACTCTGTCCATTATTGGTTCATCCTATTTGTTTCCTTCAAAGTTACATAATTAAATGTCTGTCTTCCCCTCCTTGACTATAAAGTGTCTGTTTTGTAACTCACTGATTTCCTTAGGCCACAGTATAGTGACTGGCACTGAAATGAATTACTGAATGAAAAGTGATGTCTTAATGCTCTTGTGAAACAATGTGTAGAGTTGTTGGTAAAGGGAGGAGTCAGTAAAATGGTGAGAGTGCAGAAGTTAGATCTGTGAAATTCTTAATCTTTATCCTGCTCCTCAGGAATTCGTGAAAACATGGAGACAGAGTATGTTAACTGACTCCTAAGTGACCACTGCTGGGTTTAGTTGTAGGTTACTGGGATTCCTCAGGGCTCAAATGAAGGTTATTTTATGAGGTGTTTTCGGTTAATTTAACAAGCCATTTTTGAACGAGCAGAGGGGTCAGAACTCACAGGGTTCATAAACAGTTTACTAGAAATCACAGGTATCAAATTGAGAACAAATTCTTTACCACAGTATTATTAGCATGAGGGAAAATAATGGTTCTGGTAATTCTGCCAGCAATATCATTGCCTTTAGGAACTTGTTTCTCTGAGTATGTTTTCCCTTTCAGATGAGCAATTTCTGGGTGAAAGTATTAAGGCTGGTTCTGTAGATCCCTGGGACGGGAAATATAGTAGCTGGAATGAGCAGAGACAATGACTGGCACATGTGTGGTCTGACAGAGGGTTGTATGCAGTTTCAGGGTGTTTGGGAGTGAAGGTTTGATTCCAGTTTCTGGGATTCTACCTATTTTCAGGGACAAAGGGATAGAATATTTGATTCAGGGATTGTCTGGGGAAATCTAAGACATATGGTGGCTACAGAACATAGAATAAAATGTTAAACGGTTCTCTAGAGTCTATAATGCTTCAGAATTTTATACTTTAAAAAACCGATCTCCTAAGTCATTTATGTCAAATGGATTAACTGAAATATTTTGGAAGTTGGATATTTGGTTCGTTGAAATTTCCTTAACCCATCCAGTGACTAGAAAATGTTTTGCTCTAACACTTGTTAAAGTTTCCAATATGCACCACCTACTTTCCTGCCTTAGAAAGTGGATCTCACTTCCTTTTTGACGGCTGAGAAATCGTGCAGTTCACAGCACCATGAGCCATCATTGTGGATGACAGCATACAAATGTGGGCTAAATACATCCTAATTATGAACTTGGGGGGCAGAGTTTCATACATTTTTATTACTGAGCACAGTGCCTGGCACAGAATAGTGCCTGTTGAAATAGATTAAAATTGGGCTGTGACTTGTTTTGTTGGACATGGAAAAAAATAAAACGTCATTAACTTCAGGTCCATATAAAGACTCTGTTTATTAAGCATTTAAAAAAATGATTCAACTACTCCATCTGTAAGATTGTAACTCATGTTTTAGAATATTGATTCCTGTCACTCCTCTCTATACCTCAATATATACCCCCCATCTCCCCTATATCCCTGCTCCTCTGCTAAATTCTCCAACTTCACTGAGGATAGTCAGGGTTCAGACAATCCCCCCTTATCTCTCACTCTTTGCCCAGAGTGCCTATTTTCCAGCGCTGATGGAAGTGAAGGTAGAACTCTTACAAAGAGTAATTCATATAAGTTTATATTTAATGTAAAGGAAAAGCTGCCTTTAAAAACATTCAGTGGAAAACAGTTTTCTAAACTAACTAAATGTCTAATAATAGGGGAATGGATGTGCGTTATTGCTTGAGAGAATACTCTGAAACATTAAAAGTCATGTTCTTGAACCCAACTAGTGACAAGTGTCAAAAAGAAATATACCAAAGTATAAATAGTGGTGACTTCTGGATCATTGAACCAAGGGCGATTTTTATCTCTATATATTTTCCAATTTTTCTGCAGCAAGCCTGTATTTCTTTACAGATCAGATAAAGACTCCCAGAATATTAATAAAAAATTATGCTTAATCTGGGTTATACTCAAATATAAAGCTATTGGTGAAATGCTACAATATCCTGTAAGCAAGCATTTTTAAGGTAACTAAAAATCCAAGGCAATCAAGTATTAGTCAAATTGGTGGAAAAGCTTGTTTCTTATTATTGTAGGTCTCAGTTTCTTAAGATAGGAACATGGAGGATCTTTTAGCCTGCTAAATTTACAGAATTTCTGTGGAGTTTTAAATTTACTCTATTGTAGAAGCCATAAGAATGTGAATTATAAATAAATATGGTATCATAACCTGTTATCTTCATATAAGTGACATATTTAAGTTGAATAGGTTTAAGTAACTGGTACCCTGTCTTTCTGGTTTCCTCTATGACCATTCATTACTGGGGTGGAATTTATCCAGATGCTGTTGGATGCTCTGATCACTTTGTGTGCCAGATGGGCTAATTCACAATGTTTGCAGCCTCATACTTCCGGAGACCTTTGGCTCTCCTTCACCTCACTAAGACCTGTAGTTATTACTAGTTTTCTTATTGAAGGTATTATTAATACATAAGTACCAGGTAGGTACTTACATATCAGGAGGTATGGGCATTCGGCACAATGGCTACCTATGATTGTTGTTAGAGGGTAAAGTAGATGGAGAATTCTGAGTTGTTTTTGGAAGGTCAAGTCATCTGGGCTACTGTAGTATCCTTGTAGTGAGAACGGCTGCTGGAGTATTGCTGTCTTCTGTGCCACTCAGCAAACATCTGCTGAGGAGGACGTCCTATATCTGCCAGGTGCTGGGATTACAAGACTAAGAAAAGGTTCTTGGCCCTTGAGGAGCCCTCAATATAGTGGTAAGATAAGTAGCTCCCATTTTTTGAGCAGTTATATGCCAGACACTGTTAAGTACGTTATATACATTCTCTCTAATTCTCAGTATAGTCCTGCTAGTCACACAACAGATAATTAGTGTCAAACCTGTGCCATGCACTGTGCCCTGGGAATGAAGGGAACAAGGTAGGTGATGGAATGCTAATGTTATAGCTGAATAAACTCTGGTTTGGAAAGGTTAGGTTAATAATGTGACCAAGATCACAGAAGTGGTACTAATAACCATTGTTTATTGATTACAAAGACACTATGCCTAAGGGCTTTGTATTATGTGCACTGTCTTATTTAATTCTTTTTTTTTTTTTTTTTATTGAGACAGAGTCTTGCTCTGTTGCCCTGGCTAGAGTGAGTGCCATGGCGTCAGCCTAGCTCACAACAACCTCAAACTCCTGGGCTCAAGCGATCCTCCTGCCTCAGCCTCCCGGCTAGCTGGGACTACAGGCATGCACCACCATGCCCGGCTAATTTTTTCTATGTATTTTTAGTTGTCCAGATAATTTCTTTCTTTTTTTTTTTTTTTTTTTTTTTTTTTAGTAGAGACGGGGTCTCACTTTTGCTCAGGCTGGTCTCGAACTCCTGAGCTCAAACAATCCGGCCGCCTCGGCCTCCCAGAGTGCTAGGATTACAGGAGTGAGCCACCGTGCCCAGCCTTATTTAATTCTTTAAAGAGCTTGGTGTGGCAGGTGGTACCCTTATTTTTATAGGGGATGCTGAGACTTGGATGCCGGGGATAGCACAGCTTTTAAGTCCAACTCCAAATTTCATGATCTTAACCATGATGTTGTGTTGCATCTCTTCCCATATAGGGAGCAGTAATAGCTACTATTTATCAGTAGCTATGTGCCAGGTGTTTACATATATTATCTTAGATTCTCACAACCACCTTGGAAGGCAGTTGCTGGTATCTTCTGAAACTGAGCATCAGGAATCAGGTAACCTGCCCAGCTGGTGAGTAGACCAGATCTGTCTGGCTCCTCAGTTTCTGCTCTTTCCATGGTACCAACATTGTTCCTCCTTTTCTAATATTTGAGTCTGGCAATCTCTGACAGACTCACCCTGACTTGTTTGTAATTCCTCTTGAGATGAAGCTCTAGGTGGTATAGCCTTGGGATTTTGGATCTGGCCGTGCCTTTGTACCAGTTATTACTCCTGTAAATGGACCTTTTCCTTTCCTTTGTTCACTTTCTAGTGCTCACTCCACGGACTATAGCTGTTGTGAGCCTCCTCTCCCCTGGGGACCTCATTGCTCACATGTGTTCTGTGTAGGCCTTATCTTATCTCCCACAACATGAGAAGAGGGGCGTCTAGCAAGAGCCTCTCATATACACTGGTCGAATTTCACTACAGCTGGTCTCTGCATCTCCTTTTCTGACCCCTTCTCGCTGGTACTGTCTGTACTCTCCTCCTCCTCTCTCTTCCTTCCATGCGTAGTGGTACCTTTTCTTAGTGCTAGACAACTTGAAAAAAACTTTCACTTGAGCTGATTATTTATTCTCTTTAGCTGCCATCAGTTTCTCTTCTTTCAAGAGAAGGTGTAAGTGTTTAGACCTGCTATCTCCTTTTTCTCCTCCCTTTAAAGCAGGTTATAAAACAATAGTTGTATCAATTCCATTTTTATAAAGCAAATCTTTATGTATTTGAACAGAAATGTCTAGAAGGTTATACTCCAAACAGATAAGACAGGTTGTCTCTGGCTGGTAGATTTTAGGTGAAGATTTTTTGTTTACATTCTAATCACTCCTCTGGAATGAACATGTATTACCTACATAAACAAATAAAAGAGAAAAATAATAACTTATTTATTAAGGTAATACATGCTCATCATATGAACCTTATAAATAAGAGAACAGTATAAAAAACCAAATTTCTTGCAACCCTACAAGCCCAGAGTTAGTATTTTGGGGTATTATCTTTTAGCATGAGTATATACATACACACATTTCTAATACTGAGATTATATCACAATTTTGTAACTTTGATTTCTCTAGGAAATTAAAATTTGGCAAGCACATTTAAATGGCTGTATAATATTACGACACAGATACCATGAATGATTTAACTATTCTATTATTGTTCATTTGTGCTGCTTTGAATTTTTTTTAGAATTACCTGTGACCAGTGCCAATTATTTAGAATTCAGTGGTCCCCAACCGTTTTGGTACCAGGGAGCGATTTCATGGAAGATAGGTTTTCCATGGACGGGGGCTGGGGTGGGGGTGGGAGGAGCTAGGGCGGTGATGTGAGCGATGGGGAGGGGAGCAGCTGAAAACACAGATGAAGCTTCGCTGGCTCTCCTGCTGCGTGCCCCCCCCGCCCTCCTCACCTTCCTAAGTTTCATGGAAGACAGTTTTTCCATGGACGGGGGTGGGAGGAAGTGGAGCTCTCTGTGACTTGGTCCCTAACAGGTGGATATTGCTCTGCAGCTTGGGGGGTGGGGACCACAGGTTTAGATAGAACAATTCTATCCAAATTTCTGAGTATTTACCATAGATACCCAGAATTATAATTAGGGAGTCAAAGGGCATAAATTCAGGCTGTTGCTACATATTGTCAAATTACTTTCTAGGGACATTGGGCCAATATGCTTCTACCAGCAATGTTTGGAAGTGCTGTCTTTCTGCAGTGAGCCTAGAATGAGGTGTTTCTGTAATGTGCTTCCTCTATGAGAGAGCAGTTAAGATGCTGTATTTTAATTGCATCTGTATGTTTTCTCATCCTGTCTGTGTTCACTAGTATCTATTAATGTTTAGTATGTAGACAGTAGGAATGCAAACATTTATCAAATTAATACTATCTTAAAAATTACCTTTTAAAAAACTGCTGCCAATTTAATAAGCTCCAGTATTTTGGCTGTTTTTTAAAAAATAGCTTTATTTAGGTACAATTCATATATTATAGAATTTACCAATTTTAAGTGTTCAATGTGTTTTAGTAACTTTTTACAATTGCATAACCATCATTACAGTCCAATTTTAGAACAATTTCACTTGTCTATCCACCCTTCCTCTCCCTTATGCCTGTTTACATTCCGTGCCCAATCATTCCAGGAACTAAGCAACCACTTATCTGCTTTCTGGTGCTGTAAATTTGTCTTTTCTAGAAATTTCGTACATACGGAATCACATAATATATGTAGGCTTCAGTGTCTGGCTTCTTTTCATGTAGAATAATGTTTTTGAGAGATTTATCCATGTTGTTGCATTTATTAGTTCATTCCTTTTATTTTCCCTTTTATTTTTGAGGTATAATTGATATACAATGAACTGCTCATAATGAAAGTGTGTAATTAGTAAATTTTGACTTTTGTATATACTTGTGAAATTATTACAACAATTGAGATAATGAAAATATCTATCATCCCCGCCACCCCCAACACTAGGGTTTTCTCATGCCCTTTTTTGTAATCACTGTTCCCCTTCTGAGGCATCCACTGATGTGCTTTCTGTCACTATAGTGTATACTTTTTATAAATGGAATCATACAGTATATATTCTTTGTCTAGCTTCCTTCACTTGGCTTGATTATATTGAGATTCATCTGTGTTGTTGTGATTATCAATAAGTTCATTCCTTTATTGCTGAGTAGCATTCTACTGTATAGATATATTGTGTTTCAACTCACCAGTTCAATGGACATCTGGATTATTTCTAGTTTTGGGCTACTAGGAATATTGCTGCTGTGAACATTTATATACAAGTTCTTGCGCAAGCATTTCTCTTGGGTAGATTTCTAGGAGCAGAATTACCAGTTCACATGGTAAGTGTTTAACTTTTTAAGAAATTGCCAAACTTTTCTAAAGAGGCTGTATAGTTTTATATCTCCATCAGCCCAATGTATGAGGGTTCCAGTTTCTCCACGTCATTGCCAACTGGTGATTTAGGTTGTTACAGTGGCAGTTTAGAATATCTCACTGTAGTTTTAATTTGCATTTTCCTAATGTCTAATGATGTAGAACAGCAGTCGCCCACCTTTTTGGCACTAGGGACTGGTGTTATGGAAGACAGTTTTTCCACGGATGGGGGTTGGGGGGGTGGAGCTCAGGTGGTGATGCGAGTGATGATACAGATGAAGCTTTGAAGCTTTGCTCACTTGCTGGCTGCTCACCTCCTGCTGTGCAGCCTGGTTCCTAAGTTTCATGGAGGACAATTTTTCCTCCATGGGGGGTTTGGGGGGCTTGTGGAGCTCAGGTGGTGATGCGTGGCCCAGTTCCTAACAGGCTGCAGCTGAAACCCAGTGGAGCCCACGGGTTGCGGACCACTGAAGATCATCTTTTTATATACCCATTTGCTATTTGTACCTGTTACTTAGTGTTTGTTCAGATCTTTTGTCCATTTAAAAATTTGGGTTTTTAGTCTTTTTATTATCGAGAGTTCTTTACATATTCTAGATATGAGTCCTTTATCAGAATGTTTTGGAAATGTTTTCTCCCAGTCTACCTTTTCATTTTCTTAATGGTGTCTTGAAGAGCAATAGTTTTTAATTTTGAAGGAAGTCCAATGTATTGATTTTAATTTTTTATTGCTCTTGCCTAACCCAAGGTCACAAAGATTTTTTTCTATGTTTTATTCCAGACACTTTATAGTTTTAGCTGTTACATTTAGGTCCATGATCCATTTTGAGTTCGTTATTTTTGTATATACTACGGATTGAGGTTCTTTTTTTTGGCACTTGGATATTCAATCATTTTAGCATCATTTTTGAAAGATTGCCCTTTCCCCTTTGGTTGAAAATTAGTTGGCCATATATATGACTATTTCTGGAGTGTTTCATTGATCTGTATATACAGATAAATGCTGCAAAAATGTCTTGTTTGCTTTATTGTAAGTTTTGAAATCAGGCAGCACGAGTCCTTCAACTTTGTTCTTTTTTTTTTTTTTTTTTTGAGACAGAGCCTGGCTCTATCACCCAGGCTGGAGTGCATTGGCACGATCATAACTCACTGTAACTTCAGACTCCTGGGCTCAAGCAATCCTCCTGTCTCAGCCTGCCAAGTAGCTAGGACTATAGGCATGCCCTACCAAGCCTGGCTAATTTTTAAAGTTTTTTGTAGAGACAGGGTCTTGTCATGTTGCTCATGCTGGCCTTGAACTCCTGGCCTCAAGGGATCCTCCTGCCTTGGCTTCCCAAAGTGCTGGGGTTACATTTGTGAGCCATGGCACCCAGCCTCAACTTTGTGCTTTTTAAAAAGCATTTTGGCTATTCTAGATATTTTTCATTTCTATATAAATTTTAGGATCAGTTTATTTCTATGACAAAAGTCTGCTGGGATTTTGACAAGGATTTGGTTAAATCTGTAGATCAATTTTGGGAGAACTGACATTTTAACAATACTGAACCTTCTAATCCTTCTGTTTATTTAGGTCCTCTTTAATTTCTCTTGGCACAGTTTTGTAGTTTTGATCGTGCAGGTATTATAGTACTTTTGTTATATTTATTCCTAAGTATTTTATTCTTTTTGATGTGATTGTGTATACAATTATTCTTTTTATTTTAGTTTCATTACTGGATCATTCATTGCTAGTATATGCAAATATTAATTTTATGCAAATACTAAAAAACTAATTTTTGTATGATGAGCTTGTATTCTAAGATTGTGCTAAGTCACTTAATAGTTCTGGTATCTTATGTAGATTCCTTAGTATTTTCTATTTATAGGTCACATCATCTGGGAATAGGCAGTTTTATTTCTTCTTTTCTAATCTCAATGCCTTTAATGGCTTTTTCTTGCCTTATTGCGCTGAGTAGGACCCCCAGTTACAATGGTTGAGTAGAAATGGTGAGGAATAAAAACATCCTTGCCTGGTTCCTGATCTTAGGGGGAAGGCATTCAGTTTTTTTTCCCCGAAAAATATGATGTTAACCGTAGATGCTGTTTATCAGGTTGAGGGATTTCCCATCTATCCTTACTTGGGTGAGAATTATTGTAAATGGATGTTGGATTTTGTCAATGATCACGTGCTATTTGTCATTTATTCTATTAATATGGTGTATTAACATTGATTTTCAAATGTTAAGCCAATGTTCCATTCCTGGAATAAACCCCACTTAGTTATAGGGTATAATCTTTTTTATATTTTGTTGGATTTGATATGCTACTATTTTGTAAGAAGTTTTGTACTGATGTTCATAAGGGATATTGGTTTGCAGTTTTCATTTCTTATGATGTCTTTGTCTGGCTTTGATATCGAAGTAATATTGGCTTTATTAAGTTTGGAAGTATGCCAACTATTATTTTCTGAAAGTATTTATGAAAGATTGGTATTTTTTTCCTTATATATTTGACAGAATTCCCCAGTGAAGTCATCTAGACCTGGACTTTTCTTGTGGGGAAGACATTTAAAACTTCTTTATTTGATATAGATCTGATTTTCCATTTCTTCTTGAGTCAGTTTTGGTAATTTTAGTTTTTCTAGGATTTTTTCCCCATTTCATCTAAGGTGTGAAATTTATTGGGATAAAGTTGTTCATAATAGTACCTTATAATTCTTTTAATTTCTGTAGTACCCATTGTGATGCCTCTTCATTCATTCTTGATTTTGTTTGTTAATTTATGTCTTCTCTTTTTTTGTTAGTCTAGCTGAAGATTTATCTTTTTGTTCAATGAACTTCTGGTTTAATTAATTCTTTTATATTGTTTTCCTGTTTTCTCTTTCATGGATTTCTATACTGATCTTTATTATTTCTTTCATTCTACTTATTTTTGGTCTTGTTTGCTCTTCTTTTTCTAGCTCAAGTTAGAAGCTTATATTATTGATATTAGACCTTGTTAAGCCTAAATATCACTCTGAGCACTGCTTTAACTGCATCCTATGTATTTTCATGTTCTTTTCATTCATTTAAAAATAATTTGTAATTTCCCTGTGGTTTGTGGTTTCTTCTTTGACCCATGTGTCTTTAGGGGTGTGTTATTTAATTTACTAATATTTTGGGGTTCCCAGGTTTCTTTCTATTGTTGATTTCTAATTTCTGTTTTGGTCAAACAACATACTTTATATTATTGTATTCTATTTCAATTTATGAAGTTTTGTTTTATCAGCCTAATATACAGTCAGGAGAAGTTCCATGGGCACTTGAAAAAGAAAGTATAATTTTGGGTTTTTTTTTTTTTTTGTGGAGTAGTCCCTAATATTGATTAAATCAAATATGTTAGCTGTGTTGTTCAAGTCTTCTGTATCCTTATTTACTGTCTGTAGTTCTATCAATTCTTGAATGAGAAGTGTTGAAATCTCCAACTAATATAATTGTGGAATTGTCTATTTCTCCTTTCTAGTCTGAAAATTTCTGTTTAATGTATTTTGTGGTTTTGTGATTTGGCACATATACATTTAAAATTGTCATATCTGGCAAATGCACTTTAATGTTGGTGAAATAGGAATTTTTAGGTTTGTTTCCAGGATGAAATGTCTGTCTTTTGACTGTTTTTAGAATTAGACAATATTTATGTACTTACTATTGATTTTGAAGAACCTTATTTATAAAATAATATTGGTCATATGATGCAACCCAGTTTGCCTTTTGATTGTGATACAGAATTTGTCACTTATTTTGGCCACTTTTTAAATGTATTCAAATCCATAAATAATTTCCTTATAAATTTCTACTATTATGTTTGTGTTTCTAAAGCCTGTCTATTCGCATGCAGACGTTAATTTAATATCTACTTTTTTCACCCCACAATGGAGAGCCAAATTTTACTGACTAGTCTTTTCCTGGCATAGTCGAGATGCTATCTTTATCATATACTACATTGCTGTGCATAAATTTTCTGTTTTGGCATGAATATTATACTCAGTTTAATTACTATGGCTTTATATAGTCCATCTCCCTTATACCCCACCATACCTTTGTTTCTTTTCAAAACTCATTGCTATTTTTATGTCTCTTTATTGTTCCATGTGAGTTTTAGAACTAGGTTATCAAGTTCCACAACATATTTTGGGGGATTATATTAAATAAATTAATTCTAGCATGGCAACTAGTTTTTATATTTTTCTGTGAAATTTTACAGATTTCTGCATGTGTATTTCTCAAGTCACTGCTTTTTTTTTTTTTTTTTGCTATTGTGAATGGAATTTTTTTTCTTATTACATTTTCAACTGGTTATTTCTGGGATATGGAATTAATACCCTGTATCAATTAAGGAGGTGCTTGCTTTAATTTGCTTAAAGATTTTCCCCAAAACTGGAAAATATATTAAATTTTGTCAGATGCCTTCAAAGAATCTATTTAAATTTTATGATTTTTTTTTCTCCTTTAGTCTGTTAATGATAGATTTTATAAGGATTAACTATTATTGCAGTATTGGGATAAAACCCGCTTGATTATGATGCATTCTTTTTTATATTGGTGGATTTGACAAATTACAGAATCTTCTGTGGTTCAGTTTTCATAACTGTAACATGGGGATAATAGTTTCTACTTAACAGGTAGGGCTCTGTGAGCCCAATGAATTAAAATGTTTAGAACAGTGCTGGGTACATCGTATGCTGTGCATGTATAAATTAATGGATTTATTTTTGTTTAAATAAAAGTGTTTAATTTCTTCCCATTATATACAGTTGACCTTTGAACAACATGGGTTTGAATTGCATGGGTCCATTTAAACATGGATTTTTTTCAACCAAACATGGGTCAAAACTCTAGTACTTAAGGGATGCAAAACCTGCATGTATGGAGGGCTGACTTTTCGTATATGTGGTTCCACAGGGCTGACTGCAGTACTTGAGTATTGCGTGTATTTTGGTATATGCAGGTGGTCCTGGAATCCCCTGCGTATATTGAGGGATGACTGTACTTTATTTTGGTCTATTTTGTCACCTTTTCCCACACATCTTGAGTTGACAACCTAATTAATTTATTGCGGTCTGTAGGTTAAAATCTCATCTCATCCATATCCCATAGGTTTTAATAAATATAATGCTTTCATTGTCTGGTTCTAAAAAGATTGTAATTTGTATTTTCACGTCCTCTTTTGCTTAAAGGTTATTTAAGCATATACTTTAAAATCTCTAAAATTTTAATTTTATTTTAAAATTTCCAGATATATGCATTTTTGCTAATTTTTTTTTGTTAATTTCAGGCTGCATTTTAAATAGCAAATGTAGCCTGTATACTAGTGATTAAAAAAATTGTTGCAATTTTCTTCATGCCTTAATAAAATAGGCACTTTTGTGGTGGTTCCGTGTGTATTTGTCCATACTTTTGGTTATCTCTATGAAATCAAAATCATTGTACTTTTTTGTCATTTATCTTCCTTAGGTTTTTTTTTTCTGTCCATTTGATTTGTTGGTTTTTACAACTGCGGATTTGTCAATTCCTCCTTGTTTTTCCATCAGACTTGCTTTATATAATGCATATAGTTCATAACTTATTTTCACAGCCAACTGTTGAAATACTGATTAAGTCCCTTTTAAAGCTTTGAATTCTGTTTGTCTCATTAACATTGCCAGATTTGATTTCCTCTTGTTACTATTCGTTTTCCTGTTACCTCTGTGTAAGGTGTGAATCTGAAGAACAGTATATGGTTAGATTTTTAATCAATCCAACTGTATACTGGTTTTATGATTGGTACTGTATCTGGACTTATTCTACTATTTAGTGCTGCTGTTTTCTTTTTTTTTTTTTTTTTTGCCGTTTTCTTATTGTCTTCTCTTTCTCAATATGGTGGACATCTACTGCTGTTGTTCCTTTAACAGTATAACATTCCTCTTTCTTCTCACCATATTCTCCATTTTCTCTCTATTTTCCTTGGGAGAACATATGGTTTGGATGGACTTGACTTATGTCCAAATTTAGTTCTAGGCCTAACCCCTTCAGGAATTGGTTTAGGGATTTAGACCCAAACCAAGCCAACAAGAGCTGATGTGACATGAATCCCAAGCTTTTGTTAGAATTTGTGGGAAAGAGATTTTTCTCTTTTCTCTGAACTTAAAGCTATTAGGTGATCATCTTGCTACTACATATGAAAATCTCACCCAAAAGTAAAAGAATGAAAGAAAAACATATCCAAGAGATGAAAGAGATAATGTCCTACTTTTATCATTCTATGGAGTCTCTATAGTCAATACTATCTACTAGCCCTGGACTTTTCGGTTCTATAAACCAATAATTTCCTTTTTATTTATGCTTTTTTTTGGCTTATGCCAATTAGAGTTGAATTAGGTCACTTGCCACCAGAAGAATGCTGATTAACACATTTATCTTTCAGCAGACTGAGTTTTCTTTACTCATCTTGTTTTCAATTAATAATCTATTGTGTTTTTCTAAAACTGATTTGAAAGTTTTTCATTTTATTTTTCTTCTTCTAGTGATTGACCTTAAATTTTTAACGGACATACTTTAACTCTGTGGTCCTCAACCCCTGGGCCACGGCCTGTTAGGAAACAGGCTGCACATCACTGCCTGAGCTCCACACCACCTCCCCCCACTTATGGTTCCCTTCTCCCCCGAGGTCCATGGAAAAATTGTCTTCTATGAAACTGGTCATTGGTGCCAAAAAGGTTTGGGACCACTGCTTAACTCTAGTCATTGTTAGAGAAATATAAATTTATTAGTATCTATTATATTCTCCACTCTAATAAGGATAAGAACCACAGCATATTACCTCAACTACTTTTTCTCTCTTATGTTAACAATAGCTATGATCAATATTTAGTCTTAAGAATAAATTTTACTACTTTCATTGTTCATGATTGTTTCTTATATCCCATGATTTCTTCTAGGATCCATTTACCTTCTTGCTGAAGAATATTGTTTAATATTTCTAAACTTTTTTGCAGACTTCTAAAAGTCTGGAAATGTCTTTGTTTGACCCTCACATTTGAGTAGGAACAGAATTCTAGGTTCAAAGTTATTTTCTTTGCAGTACTTGAGTGATTTTGTTCCATTTCTTTTTGTGTGCACTTTGGTAGGTTTTTAGCTCTTCTATGTTCTGAAATTTCACTTCATTGCAGGGGTAAACAAACTATAGTCTGTGGGCCAAACCTATCTTGCTAATGTTTCGGTATAGCCCATGAGCTAAGAATAGTTTTACCTTTTTAAATTCGAAAAACAAAATCAAAAGAATATTTTGTGATGTGAAAATATGAAATATCTCAGTGTCTGTTATTAAAGTTTTATTGGAACATACCACATGCCTTTGCTTACATATTATCTATGGCTGGTGAATAGTTGTGGCAGAGACCTACAAAGCCTAAAGTATTTACAGCGTGGCCAGAAAAAATTTGATTTCTGCTCCTGTCTACTCTTTAATTGCTTAAATAGGTAAAATTCTGAGAATTATTTGGCTATTGTTTCTATTGCTTTCTGAAAGGATTTCTTACCCAGTATCCCGATCACTATCCCAAGTCAGAAACTTTTCAGCTGTGTCCATTCTATTAATATTATTTAGTCCAGTGACTGCATTTTTCATTTAAAAAAAATTTCTAAGAAACTGGCTTGTCTTGCTTCAGGTGTATGACGTTCTCTCTTATCCCTTTGAAAATAGTAAATATAATCATTTTGACGTCTTGTTCTGATTGCTATATTGTGTCTCCTTCCAAAGGTGTAAGGAAGTTGAGTATTTTATAGGTATTTCTCAACTGTTTGATATTTGTCCACTTTTCTATGTAGTTGAGAACAGACTGCTGCCTCATTGGCTGCTTAGGAAGAGGTGGGGGGTTGTTTGTGTATTTAATGAGAATGGGGGTGGGGTGGGAGTGGGGGATGGGATGTGCTGTTGGGGTATGGATATTTCACTGGCTGGGATTTCTCTGTTCCAAGGTCCCACACTCATTGCTTTTGTCTTTCATTTAGGGGTAGGATGGGATATACAGGGGTCGACCTACCTGGATGCATCTCCTCCTGGTCTCCTTGCTATTGGTTTCAGTCGAATTCAGGTATGGATCATTAAGTGCTGCTCCCATTATCAGTAGCAATTATCATTACAAAGAATCTAAGCTGCTGGCTCCTTCAATCTGATCCCATCTGCTTTCCTTCTTTTAGTGGTCCACTGAAAAGTTTCTCTTCTTACTTTAAGAGGTGCTCTCTGTCTTATTTTTATGTGGTGTGAGACTAAAACTACAGCATACTCTCAGTCTACCTCCTTGAAATAAGATGCTGGTCTATATTATTGCTACTTTTTATAAGTCCACTGAAGTTTTGTTTGTGGCCTAATATGTATTTTGTAAATGGTCTACAGACATAAATCACAAAGGTATTTTTATCACAAAGGTATTTTAAAAATAGTTTAGAGAATAGTTTACTGTGTCTGCAAATACAAGTTTCAGTTTCTCCTTCTCTTTTGAGGTTTCCCTTCAAAAATCTGATGTTATCAGGACAGCTTTTTTTTTAGGTCTTAATTCTTTTTATATCCAACCTTTGTTGTTTTTTGGTTGTTGTTATTCCATAATTGAATCTTTTTCTTTTAATAACTGAGTTTATTCCTTTTATATTAACTGATCTAGAAATATTTGCCTTAGTTTTGTCATCTTCAGTTTATGCTGCATGGTCTGTGTTTTTCCTTTGTGTATACATGTTTTCTGATTCAATTAGGATATTTAGAGTCTGGCTTTAGTTTTTCAAATGTTTACTTTAAGAATATTAATCAAATGCCCAACTTGATTTATCAGCTTTCGAGGATATCTGTTGAGACCCTGCTGATGAAACTTACACATGTATTTTCTTCTTCCTTAGTATCTCCCAATTTCAGTTGTTACTTCTAGAATTTACACATATATTTCTTCTTCCTCTTCACATCTCAATTTTAGTTATATTATGTTTTCCAGAATATTATATTCTGTTCTTTTTTTTTTTTTTTTTTTTTTTTGAGACAGAGTCTCACTCTTTTGCCCGGGCTAGAGTGAGTGCCGTGGCGTCAGCCTAGCTCACAGCAACCTCAAACTCCTGGGCTCAAGCGATCTTCCTGCCTCAGCCTCCCGAGTAGCTGGGACTACAGG
>CAUYRB010031357.1:0-75281 GCA_963574695.1 Propithecus perrieri | reverse complement strand
AGACAGGTAGTCTAGAGTAGTCTAAACAAAAGCTTTGCTTTTGGCTCTTTGGGAAGTTGGCCTTTCTGGGAAGTTGTTTGTTCTGGAGGGCATTCCATCGTCAGCTCTCAGTCTATAGTTTTTAACAGATTCGCTTGTGCTTTACAAAGCAAATCCAATTCTTTAGGTCTGAGAAACGCGGCGCCTCGTGGGATATAGCCGCTACTGCCTTTCAGAGACGCCCTTCCAGTGTAACAGCATTCGAAATGCAAATTAGTACATTCACCTATGCCTTCAGGGCAAAGCTCTGTAAAAACTCCTAAGACAGATCCTGTCCCAAAACACGTTTAATACTAATTCATGGAGCAATATTTAATTCCCAAATCATCATATACAAGTTGAAGTTTCATCTCCTGCCTAGCATCGTTCTAGAGACTGTGGGACAGCACAACCTCCAGTCTGGTTTCCTTGTCTCTGGCTTTTCTGACCTCTAATTCCTCCACATTAACATGAGAATTGTCTTTATAAAATTAATATGTATTCTAACCTTAATTTCATTTATTTTATTGATACATAATTTTATGTATTTATGGGGTACACGTGATACTTTGATACATGCACACAATGTATGATGATCAAATCGGTATTTAGGATATCCATCACCTCAAACATTTATCATTTTTTTGTGTTGGAAATATTTCAAATCTTCTAGCTATTTTGAAATATACAATAATTTTTTTTTAACTAAAGTCACCCTACTGCGCTATCAAATACTAGAACTTATTCCTTCTCTCTAATTGTACGTTTTTACTCATTAGCCCTACAGACCCCCATCCCTGGGCTGCAGACAAGTACTGGTCCAGGGCCTGTTAGGAACTGGGCCACACAGCAGGAGGTGAGCAGTGGGTGAGCAAGTGAAGCTTCATCTGTATTTACAACCACTCCCCATCACTCCCATCACCACCTGAGCGCTGCCTCCCACCCTCCCACCTCTGTGGAAAAATTGTCTTCCATGAAACTGGCCCCTGGTGCCAAAAAGGTTGAGGACTGCTGCATTAGCCAACCTCTCTTCATCCCCCCTCTAGCAGCCTTCCCAGCCTCTGACAACCATCATTCTACTCTCTACCTCCATGAGATCAATTATTTTAACTCCCACATGTGAGTGAGAACGTGTAATATTTGTCTTTCTGTGCCTGTATTATTTCACTTCACATAGTGACCTCCAGTTTCACTCGTATTGCTGCAAATGACAGGATTTCATTCTTTTTTGTGGCTAAGTAGCATTCTATTCTGTACATATGCTGCATTTTCTTTGTTCATTCATCCACTGATGGACATTTAAGTTGATTTCATATCTCAGCTATTGTGAATAGTGCTGTAATAAACGTGGGGCTTCAGGTATCCTTTAATATACTGATTTCCTTTCCTTTGGATAAACTCCCGGTAGTGGGGTCTGTTGGATTATATGGTAGTTTTATTTTCAGTTTTTTGAGAAATCTCCATATTGTTTTTCATAATGGCTGTACTAAATTACATTCCCACCAACAGTGTATAAGAGTTCCCTTTTCTACGCATCCTTGCCAGCGTTTGTTGTTTTTTGTCTTTTTGATAATAGTCATGCCAATTGGGGTAAGGTGATATCTCATTGTGGTTTGTATTTGCATTTCACTGATGATTAGCAATGGTGAACATTTTTTCACATAGCTGTTGGCCATTTATATGTATTATTTTGAGAAACATTTATTCAGATCCATTGCCTACTTTTTAATAAGATTATTTGGGGGTTTGTTTGTTTTGCTGTTGAGTTATTTGAGTTCCTGCCCCCATCTCATCATATACAGAAATCAACCCAAAATGTATTAACTATTTAAATATAAGATCCAATGCTATAAAACTGCTAGAAGATAACATAGGGAAAACGCTTTAGGACAATGGCCTAGGAAAGATTTTATGGCTAAGACTTCAAAAACACAGGCAAAAAACAAAAATAGACAAATGGGACTATATTAAACTAAAACACTTCTGCGCAGCAAAGGAAACAATCAACAGAGTGAAAAGGCAACCTGTAGAATGGGAGAGAATATTTGAAAACTATTCATCTGACAAAGGACTAATATTCAGAATATGCAAGGAACTCAAACAATCTTGGTTTCTTAAGGTCTTTCCCTCTCTCCCTCCCCCTCTTCTTTCTCTTCCTATCTTGTGGTATCAAGAAGCTATGAACTCCCGTGGCCTTTGTAGTTTACAGCAGCAGCAGCAGTGGGTCACAGGCAATGCCTGCCAGAATTTCTAGGCCCCAGAGGAATCCATGGTTCTAGGAGAAGCAGGTGCAATAGCTATAATGGTCTCCACCACCACCACCATCAGTAATGAGTATTCACTTGAGTTTGTTAATATCATCTCCTCTTTTTTGTCCCTGGATTCCTGGGAACTTCCTATGTTTCTAATCTCTATATTACTCCACCTTCCCTTTTTCTTCCTCAACACTTCGAACACTTTTGAAACAAATATCCTCTGTTCGAAACACATAGTGTGATTTCTATTTTCTTGATTGGCCTCTGATTGACTTAAGGTCCTATTAGCCTATGAGTATAGGTGGGGTCAGAGAAACAATAACCTCAAATTTGTTTTTTGCCATTATCTGCTCACACAGATCTTAGCCACCTGTGACATTCCTTTCACCTGAGTGCAGTAGGGATCCACGGGAAGATCTCCTGTGTGCCAATTCAGCTGGGCAGAATCACTGCAATGCCCAGCTTCTTGGGCATCTGCCATCTCCTATCATGCATTACAGTCCCCATCACTGCTCTGCTGCAACTTTCCTGGGCACTGCCAGAGGTGTCAAAACATTGCACATGCTCCTTTCTACATACTCCATCATATTTTTTCACCTGGGACACAAAGCCATATTACTTGTGTCACTGGAAATCAGAGTCCCCCATAAAAATACTCCAACCCTGTTTAGAGTACAAGCTAAGCTGATATAACAAGCTAAACTGACATAATAAAAGATGCCAATACATGAGGGCTTTCAGCAGGGCAGCAGTTTATTTCTGTTGATGCATTTTCTAGAAGTGAGCAGCCCGGGGCTGATGTTGGTTGTTCCGATCCACTCAGGTTGATGGACTAGCTCTACCATCCTCAAAATGAGGCTTTTGTCTCTGTATCCGAAGTGACTACCTTGTTGTTACCAAGACAACAAGTGACTACCTTGTTGTTTCCTAGACAGACGGAAAAGGGAGAGAATATCCAGGACAAGGCTTTGCTTACGGAGGTGACTGGAAGAAACTGTCATAGACATCACTTCTGCACACATCCCATTAGCTGTGACTAATTCCCATGATCACACCTATTGCAACAGAGGCTGGGAAGTTTGTCTCTAGCTGGACTACCAAATGCCAAAATTCTAGGGTTCAGGGTACCATATGCAGATGTGTGGTGTGGCCTGAAGAAGAGCACCCTGGGAGCCCAGGGGAGCTGACAGCAAACCCATACTCTGCTTACCAAGCCATGAGCCTTAGTCCATCTCTTTCTTACATGAAGCCTCCTCCTCTTGTCAAACCATATGTCCACAGAGTTATCTCTGCCCCACGGGGCACCTTTTTCTAATTGGTACAAGGAGACTGTTTAGGCTAGTGGTGGCCCTCAATATGCTTAACAAAAGATATTAGCAGTCTATTCCACAGATTATATACGGGGTTTTTCCATGGGACTGAGGAAGGTAGAGAGAAGTTAGGAAGACAGCATCCTGTGGCCTCTAGTTTTCTCTTTCCTAAATGAGTGTGATACAAAAACATCCTTGTTTCCACCAAAAATAGACTCTTCAATAAAAATTGCCTCTTACAAATTAAACTACCCCTCACATCTTCCCCACTAATTCATTCACCTCCTTTATAGCCAATGACCTGAATATAACTATTATTATTCCTAAGTTATATATAAGGAAACTGAGGTTCAGAGATATTGGGTAACCTGCCCAAGGTCACACAGCTCATAAGCAATTAGCTATGAACTTGAATCCAGGTCTATCTGACTCCAAAGCCATTGCTTCTTTTATTACATCACAGTACCTGTTAAGTTACAAGGACTGCTACCTTGTGATTAAAAAATGAACTACTTGTATTATGACCCTTTTTAATAGAGAAGTTCCAAGAAACAGGACAGTACCAGGGCCACACTGTCATTGTGGTTTACACTTCCCATGAACTCTTTCCAATAAACATTTCATTTAAATTTAATAAAGCAGTTAATAAAGCCATAAAGGTTAATTACTAGTTAAGGGAAAAATATGACTTCACTTTGGTGAACATGTGAAAAATGAATCAACTTCGTTTTCAGTTAACCCAGGATTATACAGTCAATAAAGCATGATTATGGATTTAACATGTTAATTCCCAGTGGATTTAATAGCAGTGCTGTGAAATACACGACCAATCGCTAACCTATCTGACAAGCCTTCAGACAGCACTAATCAAGATTAAATCACTTGGCCCACATGTGGATGCAGTATATCTTTCAAGACGAAATGACCATAATTTTTCATCATGGAGGTAGCATAAATGCCTGGTGATAGGATGAGAAGTAGAGAGGAGAAAAGTGGAGGACAGAATCTATGATCTCAATCTGACACCTCACTTTGGAAGCTATTTTTGAAGAAAATAACCTTTAACTTGTTTTCATAATTTCAAGATCCTCTCCAGGCTATTATTGTTGTCTATAACGATTCATGATTTACCTATAATTTGTGGCATAAAGCAAAGCATCCACATCCCTTAAAATATTCTGCCTTTCCAAAAATAGATCATTGGCAAAGTCAGCCCTTTGTAGCTCTACCCCTATAGTTCAGCAGCTCTCTAGGTTATACCAGTGTGACTTTAATTCTTAAGAAACAGAATCCTAAATAACACTGCATTTCTTTTCTAATGAATTGTACTACCTGGTAACCACAAAAGAAAAGTGTTATGTTCTTTTGACCGCTTGAAGGTTATGAACAGGGATCTGAAAAGTATGGGCTGTGGGCCATATATGGCCTACTACCTGTTTTTGTAAATAAAGTTTTATTAGTTCACAGGAAGACCCTTTCATTTGTGTATCACCATTGGCTGCTTTCATGTCACAACAGCAGAGGTGACAAGTTGTGACAGAGACTGTATTCTCACAAAGCTTAAAATATTTATTATCTGGCTCTTTACAGAAAAATTTTGTTTGCTCATGGTTGAGAGCTTCATTTTTTTCTGAGTTGTAATTTAACTGAAACATGGTTATTTTCGGGGCCTTCTATTTCTCCTATTCATTTAACCCATTTTGTTTCTAAATTTTCTAGTTTCACATCCAAACTACTTTTTACCTCACATCATAGTGGTGAGAATTAAATATGGGAGCATGTGCTCTGATACATAATAGGCCCTCAAAAGCATGAATTTATTTCCCCCCACAGACACGTTATTTTTTTTGTTTTACCAGGAGATAGTACAGGGTGATGGGGAAGGGCAGGGCACTAGCTCAGTACTGTGTAGGGGTCTGCCATTATTACCCATGTAACCTTGAGCACATTCCTTGCATCCTCTGTGCTTCAGTTTCTTCACATGTAAAATGGGAATGATAATAATAATATACCCACCTCATAGAGTTCTTGGTAAGATTAAAAGAGGTAACACGATCAATACGTTTATATTCGTGCTGGGCACACAGTAAGCACTAAACCGGTGCTGCCTACCATCCTTGCCATCATCTTTGTCATGACCACATCATTAAAAGAAATTAGACCATATTGGAAAGGATTAGCCAATTTCTCACTGGTTAGTTAAAAAAATGGATTTACTTTAGTTAAATGTAAAGTGTAGAATTATAAAATCTGCATCAGTCCTGTGTCAAGTTCTGTCACCTTCTACTTCTTTTTAACATCTTAAATATTGTACTTAGTTTCTGTGCAACTGAGTTTCCTTATTTGTGGTATGAAGCTAACAATACAGATCTCATCAGGAAGTTAAAGGTTAAAGTAGCTAATATATTTTAAAACTATGGTCACTGTTCCTGGCATGTTGTATATGCTCAGTAAGTACTGGCTTCCTCCACTTCTCTGCCTCTGTGTCCTTTAAGGAAGGCTGACCCTCTTGAATGTTTCTTATATCCTGATTGTTCATGCTCTAAATTCCAACCATACTCATCACCCCACAATTGCCTATTCTCTGACTTCTTGTGCTGGTAAATTTTATGTGTCAACCTGAATGGGCTAAGGGATGCCCAGATAGCTGGGAAAATATTATTTCTGGGTGACCTGTGAGGGTGTTTCCAAAAGAGATTAGCATTTAAATCACTAGACTGAGTGAAGAAGATCTATCTCACCAATGTGGGCAGGCATCATCCAATCTGCTGAGGGCTGGAACATAACCACAAAGGAGAGGAAGGGTAAATTCTCTCCTCTTCTTGACCTGGGACATCCATCTTCTCTTGCCCTTGGAATGAGAATTCCTGGTTCTCTGGCCTTGGACTCTGATACTTATACCAGTGACCCATCCCTCTGCCCATTCCCAGCCCTTTGGCCTGGGACTGAGAGTTACACCATTATCACCCCTGGTTTTCAGGCCTTCAGATTTGGACTGAATTACACCACTGATTTTCCTGGATCTCCAGGTTGCACATTTGCACATGGCATAACATGGGACTTCTCAGCCTTCACAATCCAATTAGCTAATTCCCACAATAAATCTCCTCATACACACACACACATACACACACACACACACATATACACACACACACACAGATACACACACACACACACACAAAAGGGCTGTCCAGAAATCATCCGGCCATGTAATATGAGAAATAGTATTAACAATGGCTGGATACTTTCCAGACAGCCCTCATATATCCTATTGGTTCTTTTTCTCTGGAAAACCCTGACTAGTTAGTTTTTGTGGTGGGCTAATTTTTGTTAATTCTTGTGTCCAAACCAACCTATCATTTCTCATATTACAAGCTTTTAATAATAATGACAATGGTAATAAAGTATTCTCTCTCTGTGTATGTGTGTGTGTATATATATATATATATATATATATACACATAGAGAGAAAGAGATATAGATAGATACATATAGATATATATATCACTATGTGCCAGACACATTTTAGGGATATTATGCATATTAACCCTTCATAAACCCTTAGGTCAGGTACTATTGTTATCTTCATTTATAGATGAGAAACTTGAGCAATGGAGGTTTTAAAAAACTTGACCAAAGACATGTAGTTAATAAGTATAGAGTAAGGATTTAACTCCAGGCAGCCTGGCCCTGGAGTCTATACTTTTAGCCACTGTGCTATTCTTCTTCCCTAAATGCTTTATAAAACTTTAATAACCTTTATAAACACATTCTACCAGTGAATTTCTGCCTTGGCATATGCATCCATATATGTTTCACGTATGGAGTGGTCTACTTTTTATACATATAATGTAAGATATATAGTGTATATATTAATATGTATTTTTTCTAAAAAGGGAATTCATTCAAGTGGTTATAAATGAGGAACAACTACTTATATTCATTAATTAGATTCTATTTACACTACCAACTACTATCAATCTCAAATTTTTGTTTAACTTAAAATCTTGTTTATTATAGTCACTGTTGTTAGCTACTACGTGATAACAGACTTGCGTCTTAAAATTTGGGGTAAATCATAATTTCTAGCTGGGGTTCAGTCCCACAGTTGTTATTTTAAAGAAGTATTTCTCAAAATAATATGCATATGAATCACTGGAAGATAATATTAAACTGCAGATTCTGATTCGAGTTGGGCCTGTGATTCTGAATGTTTATTGAGTAGGTAGTATCTTTTGATGTATTACACAGAGACTTTCATATTAACAAATAAGTGATTATCTAAGGTTGTCCTTTAGGATCTATTTGGGCTTTATTTGCATGGGCACAGTCGATTGACTTTGAGGTTCTAATACAGAAGAGTGATTGGAATGGATCATATTGGATCATGGCAGGTCTCCTTCTTGAGTCACTATTTCCTCTTGATGGCTCTTACACCACTGATCCTACTCAACTCACATCCAAAACTTTGTTTTGTTTCCTTTGTCATTCATTTATTTAGTCAGCATTCACTAAGCACTTAATATCTGCCAGACCTGGTCCTTTTCTTAAAGAAACTCTCATTCTTGGGGCAGGTGGAAGGGGAGAGTGAACTCAGACATGTAAGGTAAAAATAGCAAAATAAGTATTTTTTGTATTACAATAGAAGTTTGATGGCACAAAAAAAGTGATTGTTCACCTTTAACAACTTGATAGTTGGGAAAATATTAAGTAAATCTTCAAAGAGACGGTATCCTTTGAATGGATTTTAGAAAGTAGATTTTTCTAAACAGCAGTAGAGCAAAGAACTTTCCAAGTTAAGAAGTCATCATGAAGATGGACAGTGGCCTGGCCTGACTGAGGAACTGACTTTCTACTGGTATTGTTGAATTTTGAATAATAATAATAAAAAAGCAAAGAACTCTCTGCAATAGAGACTGGGAAAGCATTAAAGGGCTAAGCAGGGGAGTGATTGATCACTGCCTTTCATCTACGTACCTTACTCTTCTGAGTTATAAGTATATAAACAATAAGTATATATGCAGAATCTTCATATTTCAAAATATTTTTGTGTATAGTTATTTTAAAATAATATTCATAACATTTGTTATGAACCCTAATGTAAAAAAATACCTCTCAACCTACTAAGCAGCTTTACAATTAGAGTATTACTGAAACCATTGAAGCCACCTGTGTTCATATACTTTGTAATTCACATTCATAAACCATATATCAATGAGACACAAGTGTTCATGACAGCATTTCCAAATAAAATTCTAAAATTTTACTTTGAATCACATGACAAAACTCGTTATCAGTACTTAGCTATACAATACTCCCAGTAGCTCAATAATCGCTTCAATGTGAATATTTAATTTAGTTAAATCCAAAAAATCAAAGATTCATAGAATATTAGAAATTGAAGGAAATCTAGAGCTCCTCTAATAGAGTGTTGTCAAGTCCAGATTATATAACAGGCCAGTAAACCATTTAAAATCCGCTATAAATCCCAATAATATGATGAAGACTAGGTGAGTGTACAAGATGAGTCCAGTCAAAATCATTGGCACAGAAAATGGTGAGGAAGGCTCAGATGCAAGGCAGTGACATTGCTTTACAGGACATCAGATTAGGAGTTCAAAAAGGGATTGAATCAATTTCATTCAACTGAGTACTAACTGAATTTCAGAGAAGTTAACTTATCTAGTATCATTAAATTCAATAACATTAAGCCAATTAGAGGAAATATGTTTATTGGACAACTACAATTTGGAGGACACTGGAATAAGTGTTGTGAAGGGAATGTGTTTATCTAAGAGAAGTTACAATCTATTCTATGGATAAGAGACAATGTACACAGATACGATAGTGTATATATGTATGTTCTTGTGCATACCATATTTGTATGCATGTCTGTGTTTGTGTGTTTTGTCTTTCAGGAGTAAAGGAGAGAGAAATGGATTGAGGCTAGAGGATCCTCTATGCAACAGAGAACTAATGGATAATTTTAGACAGGGAAATTACATGAATAAATTTTTTTATTAGGATGACAGTAGCAGTGTGGATGATTATCTGGAGAGAGAGGGAGCCCAGAGGCAGGGAAACCAGTTAGGAGGATACTCTAATGGTTCTGGTGAACACAGAAGGAAGGCCTTTCCTAAGCCGTAGCTGTGGGGATTGATAAATACACGTGAGCTAAGAGATGTACAGTGGAAAGATATAAGTATTAATAACTGATGCTTTTTTATATCCACACCTGAAAATGATTCAAGTATCTTCAGACACCCCATTTCTCCTTACCCACTTTTCATTAGACAGATGAAATGTACCTCAAGGAGTATCAGCCCAAAGAGCCTTAGAGAGTCAAGGACACAGATGAAAACTTGCCCTGGACCACTAAGGTTTCAGCTGAAGCAAATGCCATAGAAAATACTGTGTGAACTGAAGTGTATGTATTGAAAATCAGTCACCTGCCTTTTCCCCGCTGGCTGAGGTGAACCCCATTAGCATCAAAAGGACAAGTCAGAGTGAACTTGGGCAAAAAAGATTGGTTTTTATCCTTATAAATAAATAGAAGTGACCCTTCAGCACCTTATGCTGCATGATTATGGCAGTATTCTGGGTTTTGAAGGAAAAAGTACAATCAGTAGGAGAGAAGACTACGTGATTAAGAGTTGTGTTTCTGAGTTAGACTTGAAAAGCTCAGTGAACCCAGAGTAAGCTAGGAGAATGCAAAGCATGGGCAGTTAGAACCTGCAGTTTGACTCTCAGCTCTATTGCTTGTTAGGATATCACCTCTTTGAAAGTCATTTTCCTCCTTGAAAACACAGGCATAATTAAACCAACCTTATTCACTTGCCATAAAAGTAAAACAGCATAGTGTTTGTGAATGTGCTCACCAGAGGATGTGAAAGCTAGGTAAATGAAAAATGCAACAACAATTAAAAAGTAGGTAGTGTCAAGTTGAGTTGTTTAAGATCATTGATTCTGGAGTTGAGTCTGGGTTTTGAATCCAAACTGTGACACTTACTAGCTTTTCTCATCCATAAAATGTCGATTAAAGTAATGCCTCATAGAATGTGTGTATATGTGTGACAAATAGTACCCTTCTAGTATTAATTATTGGTACTGTGTTATCGGTAAATGTTTGTTTTTCCTCTTTCTCATCCAGGAAAAGCTGTTGCCATATTTAAGGAGATGATATTTTTGATTCATTGGCAAATTTCTGTGACTCTTTAATGAATCTTGGAATATTTGAGTTACATGGGAATTTGAAAACATCAAGTCAAATTTCCCACATTATTGGGATCCAGCCACGCAGGAACCACTTCCAAGGATGAGAGGTCCTTTCCTCTACCAGCCTCTTGCTCTACTCTTAACAGAATCATATGACCCCTTGGAAAAAACAGGCTTTCTCTGATTAAGCAGAAATCATCTTTCTGGAACTTTAACCTTGAAAGAAACCAGATTTGCTCTCCAAATCATTTAGAGAAATATACTTTCCTAGAGAACATTCGCTTGTGAATATGTATATGTCTACTTTGGCTTTCCCTACCCAGCGAAACTCTCTACATCTTTGAATGCAGCCTAACATTGCTGGCTCATACATATATTTTTGATCACAATAACAATCTAGTTTCTTTTTTATCAACTACTGTTTAATTGTGGTGTTCTAAACTACTACAATTGATTTCCTGTTTCTAATTTCAAGACTTTGCATATATTTCCATGAATCTTTGCTCATGGTTGATGGTAGACAACTCACTTACCTTGATGAAAGTGTGAATTTAAAAAAAAAAAAAGGGTACTGGAATGATTTTATAAAATGTTGTTTAAAAATAATAAATTTGAATTTTGAGCCCCATGCCACCTTTAGGATCTTTGTGACTGCTATGTAGTCAGAAAGTCTGGTTTCATTCTTGTTTACAACTTGGCATCAGCCTCCTTTCTCAGAGTATCTCTCAGGATTTTCCAGCTGTACTGGAAGAGCAGTTCTGGAACATTTTTATTTTTCTTCCTTTTTTTTAAAGTCAATACTTTTTCTTGGTATTCCTTGCCAACAAACACCTGGCAAACTCCTACTTACCCTTTAAGACCATACGCATATATTACTTCCCAAGAAGCCTTCAGAAACCTCCCCGAGAGAATTGTTTGCTCCCAGCTCATTCTCTACTGCACCCCTTCCCAGGGAATTGCTTGATTGCAAGTGACTGAAAATTCTGATTTAATAACGGAGGCTTGGAGGAAATGTATTGACACAGAACTTAGGGAAGGGTTAAAATAATAAAACCACATGAAAGGCAGGATGACATTTCAAGTTCTGGAAGACCCAGGTCCTGTTTCCAAGACTTTCTGCTCATGACTTGTGTGGCTTTTTTCTGTTAGCTTTCTCCTATCTTTCCTTAAACTGAATTTCTCAAATCGAGAAATATGGTTTTTGATAGTGTCCAAACTTTAAATCTTTCACCATCTGCTACCAGAGAGAAAGAATGACCCTTTTTCTCAAAAAAAGTTTGAAAAATCCCAGAGAAGTACTATGTCGTGTGGCTAGAGGGGAAAAATACTATGATTAGCTTGGCTCAAGTATAGCCAGCATCACTGGACCATGCTGCTGTGGGTGGGAAATCAGAGTTATCTAAAAACACGGCAGCTTCTAATGAAGATATCTAGATGTGAGGGCAAGTGGAGGTTTAGTTTTCAGGGGAGGGAGAGAGGGAAAGCTGTGCCAAAAATCCCATAGATGTTCATTTTTACCTATTTACATCTATTTTCACAACTAGACTATGAAATACTTGAAAGCAATGACTGTATCTTAAGACAAGGACACTATCTTATTTTCCAGGGACTGAAAATGCATTAGATCTGGAACATAATTGACCTCAATGTATATTATTTTTTAAAATAACGCTTGTGTTTAGAAACATACTTAATATGCATAATTTGTGTTAGAAAATTTAGACTTCTATTGTTGGTATAGTTTTTGTGGTGTTTGGACAGTCAATCTTTTTTTTTTTTTTTTTAGAGGCTTAAAACAATACTCATTTATTAATGAACAGTTCACAGTGTAGCTGGATTCTTTGCTCAGAGTATCAAAAGGCTGAAATCAAAGTGTTGGCCCAGTGGATGCCTTGGACAGTCAATCTTTATAGTTAAATCTAGAAACTAAAAAATATGTCAAGTATTTTAAGAATTCAATTCATAAGAAAAAAGTAGGCAGAAATAATATTTTTATATATGACCAATTTAATAATATGCATTTATCTCCAATAAGACATTGAGCTTTGAATTTAATTAGGCTTTTATTTTCATTTACAAAGTAATGTGATATATCTTTTTAGTAATGCTTTTAGATTATATTCATACTTTCAAAGATCCTTGGTGGCTAGTTAAGTAGACTGATTTGCCTTTCAAAACAATTCGCACCTCTGTGTTTCTGACACTGTGTCTGCTTTGTATTCATTCTTGACCCAGTGACATTTCTGAAGACCCAAATTCTGTTTTTCATGGATTTGCCTCCTGCAGGAAGGTGCCTATTCAGAAACACTACTCATTAGTCTTAGGTCATCCAGATCCCCCAATTCATCACTGACTTCCTCTGTACTTTGTATATCTGAATACTGGCATTTGTTTTTTCTGTGCCTAACTGCTCTGGTTCTTCTAGCTCTAGGAAATGTGGTTTTTTGCTTTATCTCCTGTTTGCTCGGGGATCTGTGTTTCTCCAGCTGTGGGCATGTGGGGCTGTTACAGTGGCTTCCCATTTGGGAAGCACCTTCACCTTTAGAAGCACACTTGGGCCTCTTCCCAGCAGTTGAAGAAAGCTTCACATGTTGGACTGTGGACAAAGATGCCCTCCTGTGATTTGATTCATTGCTATCCACATTCTTTTCTTTTAAGGGCTCACAGCTGATATTCCGGATGAAGTGTTCACTTCTGTGACTTCGCCTCAGAGAGAGAGTACTTGATTCTCTGCTTACAGACCTCTTTCTAGGTCCAACACACCAAGATTTGGATCTGTGGGTATTGAGCCTTGATTGTCTTTGAATTCTTCTGCTGAAGTGTGAACCAACTTCTACGGATTGGGATGTTTGTCTGCACTTCATCCTCATTTTTCTGAAAGAACTCAGCTTCCTACCATCTCTCGGAGGAGAAAGGGTATCTTCCGAAATACAACTGCAAGAACAGGCCCTGTTTCTGGATTTGCAACTTATCAGGGATCTTTCTCTGGGCAGTCTTTGAAAGATCTTTGGTGAACAATCTGAGTATTTGTTTTCTTCTTCTTTTTTCTGGAAATTTACCTTCTGGCCGAGGCTTGAAACCCTTCTTTCTCTTAGACTGTACTTCCGTGGTTGCACAGAAATTGCTGGGCTACTGAAGGTGCATGGCATTGCTTCACACTTTCCCAGATCATGGCCATGACCAGGAAGTAACTTTATTCCTTCTGTCTTTTTCTCTTGAACTTTCTTTTTGCCACTCAGTAAAGCTGGGCTCCTTTCCCTTGGGGTAGCCCAATTCAGGAGCATATTATTAGTAGAAATTGTGCCTGTGTGGCTGCCTGATTCTACTTTGTCTTTGACACAATTATGGATTTTGCTTGCTGTTTTATGAGGGACTGGTGGGATTTCAGATTTTTTCAAGGAAGAGTTACCATTTGGAAACTGTTTCAAGCCTGACAGAGGCCTCTCCTCTTCATTCCATTGATCCTGGATGTCTTTAGACTGCTTTGTATTTTGTTGAGGTATCAGTAGAGCATGATCCTTAGGCAAAGGCAAAACAGGAGTTGATGCAATGCACTTCTCTTTTACCCATGGTGAAACCACAGGGCACTGATAGATGGCTCGTTGGTCATAGGTCTCCATGTTGTAAGGTGAATGAACAAAACTGATAAACTCATGTAGGAAATGGTGGGTATGTTGTAGGAGATAAGGTTCCAGGAGGTAAATGAAGGACTCACTGTCCAGATCATATTCTTTCATATGATGGAGGATGGTGGCTAGAATATTCTTCACTGTGTAGCCATAATCTCCATAAACAGCTGTTAGTTCCCGTTTCAGCCAGGGAACCAGTCGGTGTAGACAACCAGGATTTCTTTTGAAATAATTAGCTGAAAAGTGCTTTTGAACTTTGTAGCCTTGGACATGTGTCACCCAAATTCCAGAATAATACAGAGCTCTTCTGAACTTCATAACCACCTGATCTCTAAAGTAGCCCAGGGACATAGAATTTGGTTGGAACTTCCTGATATCCCCAAACTCCCTCAGTAACTCTTGGATAGTCGGCTCTCTCAATGATCTGATTTTCCTTGTGATATCCTCAGGGCTCAAATTTGGATGATTGTTTCGAGAAGACTCCACATGACTTTCCTCCTCTGAGGGAAGAAATGCTGGATTACCTTTGTTATCACTCTCTGGCCTGATGGAACAGCACTGAGAAGGAAAGCACTGCATGCTGGAAGAAGGCATGGGTTTCCTCCTTGATCTTGAGTATAAAGAGCCGTTACCACTCTTGTTGAAAGAGGAATTCCAATCAGACTCATTCCGAGCACCCTCTGAGCAATTAGGACACTCACAGTCAGGTAAGAGATCTGATGGCATTGCCCTGAATGGATTGTATTTCACAGTCAAATGTGAGAAAAATTGGCTCAAATCAATTCCTCAACTGGCATGAAAAATATCTATTGAAAGTATTCCATGCATGTTTCTATAATATGTTTTATCTCCATGGAATAAATGCTAGAATAAAGTTAAGAAACAAACTGTTCCTCAAATTAATAATAATGTGCTCATAAAACCCAATGTAGATAAGGTAACAGGGATTCAGGCACACTGATTTTTTTCTTTCTCTCTCAAATTAGTTGTCACAAACTCTGAAAAGGAAATTTGAAATAAATGTCAAAATTTAAGTACCATATCCTTTGATCTAGCAATTCTAACTCTATTGATTCAATCTAGATATACAAATATGCCAACACATATATGTTGACCTTTTTTGTATTAAATAATAATAAAAAACTGAAAACAACCTAAATATCCATCAGTAAGGAACTTATTAAATAAATGATGATTTATTCATGGTATTTAATATTATAAAGTCATTTAAAAAATGAGGCAAATCTATATATGGTAATATAATAAGATGGTTGAATATATTGTTAAATGAAAAAATAAGTTTATATAGAAGTATGAAAAACTATTATAAACTCTTAGAGACTAAACATTAATTTTTGGCAGTACTGTGAACTAGATACCTGAAAAATTTTCCTACCAGGAATAACAAAATAATGCTAGCTATAATAGTTATATGTTAAGTTCAGAACAAATAGGTAAAATTATCAAAAGTTAAAATATTAGATATATAAGAGTTCAGAGAAGGAAGTGAGTTCTGATACTACTAGTTGCCCATATATGGTGTTCTTGAACTTTAATTCTGATGGAACTGATAGCTGTAGATGATAAGAGACAAAAAAGTGAACTCTGTCCTAGGTTGAACAGCTAATAAATAGAAAACCTCTTCCTAAATATGTGTATCCTTACCAAAAAAGTGAATTAGAAAAAACAAAATCACTTCACAGAAGTGTCAGCAAGAAATCTTAGCAGAGATTTTGTAACTAAAAACAAGTAAGAATGTTTGCAGACCAAATTTAAATGATCTTTTTTCCTAAAAATCTCAAGAGAGTCATTTATTTTGATAGCTTGATAGTGAACCCCCACGCAACTGGCAGAGACAAACCCAAATTTTCTTGGGAGGAACACAGCTTAAACCCAGGTCTCATGAAAAATTTCCCATAAATTAGTTTACAATCAAAATTCACTAACAAACAAGAAATAGACCATCATCATAAGCATTAAATTCACAAAAATAATAGCAAATTTTGGCTCCTAAGAGAATCAGAAAATGAGTATGCTGAATATGTTCAAAGAAATAAAGATGTTTTGAAAGTATTACCAAAAAAAATTTATAAAATATGACCAGAGGGACTTGAAATATAACCAAATAGAGTTTAAAGAAATAAAATGTATAAGTATTGAAATTTAAAAATGAATGGATAAAATAAACAACAGAACAAAGATGAAGAGAGTTATTAGTGCATTATAATAAAGAACTGAAAAAAATACATAGAATGCTTCACAAAGAAATGGAAATTTGGAAGATAAAGATAATAAGAATAAAGTGAGAAGATTTAAGATTCTTAGGAAATAATAGAATTAAGGAAAGGCATTATTCGAAGACATATGTCTAACATTTCCAGAATGTGCAAAAAATACAAATTTTTTGGAATCACAATAAATTCCAAGTATAATAAATGAAAAGAAATCCACACCCCAAAAACATAAAAGTTAAACTGTAGTACACCAAAGATAAAGTAACTTTCCAATTGTAATTATGTAAACTAGAAAAAAAGAAAATATATCTTCAATGTATTGATAAAAATAAACTTGTGATTCTGTAAATACAGATCTAATGAAAGTGACTTTCAAGTATTAGGTCAAAATTTGATAGAATTTGAGAGAAAGATATTTGAGAAAAACTAAAATCTGAAAAAGTTAAGCATCAACCAACCCTCTTTAAAGAACATGTAAAAGATGTAGTTCAGGAAGAAAATGACTAAAAAATGACTACAGACAGAATTTGTATGGTAAAAGACAAAATGGTAAGCAAAAAATGATTAGCAGATGGGTCGATCTAAGTAGTGTCTAACAACAATATTATGTCTATATTGTGGGATTAAAATGAAAATAAAGCTCTAATATTGAAAAATAATAGCATAAAAGTTGGGAGGCAAGTAACCAAACTCAAAACTTTCTAAAGTTTTGTTATGTAGAAAGGTAAAGATATTAATATTAAATTTAGATACAGTTAAATATTCATGTTAAAACGTCTATGAACATTTAACTACTAACATTTAATAACTACTAAAATAATGGAAATGGAGTGCATAGAAACTGTAAAAAGGAGAAAAATGGAATTAAAGAAGAAAACCAATGAAATTCAATACAAAAATAAGCAAGTAAAATAATACAAACTTCATTATATAAAATTTAAAATAATAAATATTATAAAATTTAGATACATATTCTTATGGGGCAAAACTATTTGTAAAAAAAAAAAGCAATAGAAATGAAAAACCAGGAATTCAAGCTAGTGTTTCCCACCAGATTTCAGAGAGGGAGAGAAATGCCATCAAGAAGAGGCACATAGAGGTCTTCAAAGATATTGGATGCTAGGCATTTACTAATATTTAAACCTTATATGTGTTATGTATCTTTTGCATTTATTAATATTAAAGTTTCAATTCAAATAAGATAGACATACATAACAGAAGTTTGGATATACATAGAAAAATTCTGGACAGATATAATACAATAAATGTTAATATATATGTGAGTAGTAGAACTTGGTGTAAGGACATAAAAAAAGGTATGAAGACTTTCCAACTTATACTCACAGTGTAATTTTTTAAACCATAAACATGTATTTTTTCTAATTAAAAAACTAGCTAAAAATAAAATCATGTAACCTAAAATGAGCTAAATTGTACTAAATGTGCTAAATTTGAAAAAATATATATCTTGAAATCTTAGTCTACAAATTTAGAGCACTTTGGAGTGGCACATTTGATGGGATATTGCTCAAATGTTTAATGATGACTATTTTTCATTTTGTCTGACTTCTCATTATATTTGACATTTTTCAATGATGAAATCTATTTCTAGTTTCTTAAATGCATGGAATCCTAGAGTTGGAAAGAATTTCAAAGATCATGTTGTCTGGTAGTTTTCAAGACTTGTGAAGGCAAAGAACTCTTCCAATAAAAGCATATTGTGCCACATGTTAAACATAACTCTATCTCAACCTCCCACCTCCTCAGCTTCCCACCCTACCTCTCCATGGCTCTCAAATGTAGCTCCACTGAATTACTAGGGTCACCGTGGAGTTCAAGTTGACGAACTCTTGTCTACTCTATGTCTAACTAGTGCAGGAATCCCTTATGTAACCCCGCAGTAGATTGTTACCTGATTTCTGCTCCAACCCTTCCTCACGGAGTTATGTATTCTAAGACATGGCTCATTCTATTTCACTGTGGAATCCAGTTTATGCTAGGATAAAGAAGATTTTTATTGCCTTTAGCTAAAACATTTCTTTATGTAACTTCAAAATATTAGCCCTAACTGTACCCTGTGTCTAATTTCCCATTCTTCTCCCTAGCTACGCTAATTCCTTCCATGCAACTATGGGAGCCTCTCATAAGTGAAGGCAATTATTTTATACACCCATACAATACACTCCTCTGGACCTAGCAAGTAGGCTGTCTGTCCTGGCCTCCTCAGTTTAGAACTCCCTAAGGACCTCTTCTATCTGTGCACCTTCACAGAGGGGAAGAGCCCATGGAACCAAGAATTCAGGCTCTCTATAATTCCTCTTTCTTACAGACGATGCTCCTGCCTTCTAGGACTCCTAAATTTCCTGCCCAAAGAATCCTTCTGGGGCCCGTACCAGCCTCGATCCAGGTTCATCTTCAAGGGGGGACCACATGGGTAGAGTATACAAACCTAGACTCGAGAGGTGGACACGAGGTGAGTAGATGAAATTTGTGCATGGAAACTGCGGTGCAAGAAGCTACTTACGGTGCCAGATGGAAGAGAAAAGGGACAGGATGCAAGTAAGAAGTTTTTCCCATTTGTACATTTACTCCACCCCATCCCCAAATATTTAGAGCAAGTCTACCTCAAAAACTTTTATTTTTCTAATCTTTTCACTTCTACCTCCTTCAAGCTCATTTTTATGAGAATTTATCCAGTTCTTGCTAATACTAGGTCACCAAATTAAAAATAGTCTGTGTCTAGATCCCTTCAAGTTATACAATTGTATATAGTTAATTAATAATTCTTAAATAAATATAGCTAAACTGGTCAGTTAACTTTCATTTTTTTCTGTTGAGGTTTCAAGCCACCCTTTCCAGAAGAAAGGCTTTCGCCAAGTCTTCCTTTATCTTGAAATAAAAAATGACATAAATTATACGATTTGATAAATTTACCTCCCAGGAGGTGTCCACACTCCTTTGAGCCTTAGCTGCTGGGTTAATTGGATTGTAGTGGATCACCTCTGTTTTGTTTACCTTAGAGACAGAATTTAGAACATAGGGCAAATTCTGCTGTGGACTGGGAAAGAGAGATAGCTCCAACTTTTCTATGAAGCTTGCATCTTACATTTCCCAACAGCGTCCCAAATGGCATTAAGATGTAATTTCTGAATAAGAGGGGATTCAGATCTATGACTGAGGGCTTGCCAGAACTGTTTAATATTCTAACACATCAGTCAGAGCCAACACTCTAAGAGGTAGTCTGACTCAGAAGAAAGCAGGAGTGCTTGGTGGAATACATGTTTTTCTAATGAGTGAATTTCCCAAAGCAGCGGCTGCTGGCCTAATATTAATATTTAGATTTAAAATAGTTAATCAAAAAATTGTTACTTTTTCTTCGAATGATATGAATAAACCTGTTAGCATGTGTGCAAGATGGGTTAATCTTGGTTGTTCATGCACCAACTTTTTGGACCCAAAATGATAAAAATTTGTGATTGTGGGTGACTTTTACACATCCATGGCTAAATAGCAGTCAATATTACAAACAACACAATTGCAAGGTCACTCAAAAGAGAACGTTTTTCTTTTCTGTTGCTTTTCTGACCGTTAAGCTCCGTTTAAGTTTAGTCGTGTTTACCCAGGTTATTCATCTCTTTCAAATCCAGGATGAAACCAATTTAGCTCACAGGATATTTGGGGCAATTAGATGAGTTCTCTCTGTTAGTGTTTGGCACCTAATCACAGTTCCATAGAACAGGCATTTCAGTATTATTTTGAGTAGGTTTCATTAAGAATGCCTAGGACCATGCATCACATTTTTAAAAATATGTAATTTTTTGTGATAACACAAAATCGACACTGGTTCTGATACTTCTGTAACTATTGGACAATACAGAGCCACACATCCCTGTAATTTTAATACTTATGCCAGCAGCATATGGAGGAAAGAACAACACAGGCATGAGTTCTTATGACGTGGCCCGGCTTCAGACCGAGGAATGAACACAGAGACATAAAGACGCAGACACATGACTACAGCCCGTACAAAAAGACACAGACACCACAAGACAATATGAGGCTGCAGCAAAAAGCTCTCGCTGTAGCTGTTTTATTTATAATACAGGCTGTTTGGCAACTGTCCCACCGCAAGTTCTTTGTTCCCACACCGTCCCGACTCAACACGTCCCAGTTCCTTGTTGTTTCGTCTCCGGTGAGCAGATGTTTGCATCTCAACTGTCTAGCCCCTCCTGTTTGCAGGGTGAGGGCGCCTTGGACTTGCGTGCAAGGCCACAGACATGTTCTTGAGAAAAACAACAAGGAAACTTTCCCAGACAAAGGTGTCCTCTACATTCTTATGCTACCATTACTCATACAGGTTCACATATGCTCCCTGAGCCTCAGTTAACTCATCTGTGAAATGTGTTTGTAGAAAGGTTCAAACAAGAGAATAGATGGTGTAAGTACTTTGTCAAGTACAATGCTTATTAATAATAAAGTGCTCTCAGGAAATAGTTACATATACACAGTGCCTAGCACAGTAAAAATAACCAATAAATATCTGTTGAAAGGAAGGAAGAAGGGGTAGAGCTGGAGGAAGAATGGGAGGGAGAAAGAGAAGAAGGAGAAATGTAAGGGAGGGCCATTCAAGTTTCTCTCCCTTTTTTAGTGATACGTAATATTTGTACATACTTATGGGGTACATGTGGCATTTCGATATATGCATACAATGTGTAGTGACCAAATCAGGGTATTTAGGATATCCATCACCTCAAACACTTATCATTTCTTTGTGTTAGGAACAATGCAAATTTTTTCTTCTAGTAATTTTGAAATATACAATAGATTGTTGTTAACTATAGTCATCCTATTGTGCTATCAAACCCTAAAGTTTATTCCTTTTATCTAACTGTATGTTTGTACCCATTAAACAGCCTCTGTTAATTCCCATGACCCACACCCTTTCCAGCCTCTGGTAACCCACCATTCTACTCTCTGCCTCCATGAGATTAACTTTTTTAGCAAAAAAGTGAACGTGCAATATTTATCTTTCTGTGCCTGGCTTATTTCACTTAACAAAATGACCTCCAGTTCTATCCCTGTTGCTGCAAATGACATGATTTCCTTCTTTCTTATGGCTGAGTGATATTCTATTGTGTATATATACCACATTTTCCTTATCCATTCATTAGTAGATGGACACATAGGTTGATTCCTTATCCTGGCTATTGTGAATAGTGCTGCAATAAACATGAGGGTGCAGGTATCCTCTGGATACACTGATTTCCTTTTCTTTGGATAAATACCCAGTAGTAGGATTGCTGAATCATAGAGTTATTTATTTTTAGTTTTTTGAGAAAGTTCCATACTGTTTTCCATAATAGCCATACTAATTCACCTTCCCACCAACAATGTATGAGTTTTCTTTTCTACACATCCTTGCCAGCATTTGTTATTTTTTGTCTTTTTGACAATAGCTATTCTAATTGGAGTAAGGTGATACCTTATTGTGGGTTTGATTTGCATTAATTTCCCTCACGATTTGTGAGGTTGAGCATTTTTTCATATACCTTTTGGCCAAGTTTCTCTTTCAACTTCTTATATTTCAGTTTATCTCTCTATTTTTCATCCACCATTTTCTTCCTTTCCTTTTCTTATTTTTATTTTCTCTATTCCTCAATTTTCAAAATCCTATTGTGGCTTGGAAGGGAAGAGGTTTCTGGGAGAGGGATGCATTGGTATCCAAATAGAGTACTTAAGGCTTAGAAGGATCTTCAATGTCAATGGCAGGATGATGCTGAACAATTAATCTGATCATTGGTCACCAAATGATCAGATGTGTTATTTTCCCACCTGAGTCCTGACCTACTTATGTGGATGTCTGGCTCTTCTGGCTTATTTCAAGTTTCATGGCTTTAGAACACAGTTTCCTCATCTAAGAACTATTAAGGTCAGATAATTCTTTATTTTATGTTGTAGAATGTTAAGTACCATCCCTAGTCTCTACCCACTAGATGTCATTAGCACCCTTCCATCCCAGTAAGACAACCAAAAATGTCTCCAGACAGTGTCAAATGTCCTGGGGTGGGGGTGGGGATAAAATTGTCTCCCATTTGAGAACCATTGCTCTACAACATAAAATTATTGTATTTTGAGACACTTTACTCACTAGAGCTATTGTATTTTTGCTACCAAGAAGCTGTACTGTGTACGTTCATGAGAAGGATCAAGTGTAAAATAGCTGAAAGAGCATGGGCTTTGAAGCCAGAAAAATCTATGCTTGAATTTTGACTTTTTTCATTTGGATTTGTTTTTCATTAGCAATTTAGTTAACTTCTCTGTATTTTATTTACTTAAACTATATATAAGAACATGGCAGGTTTCTTCATAGCACTTATCACCACTAACCATGTGTCTGTTTCTTCTCCACTTTTATTAGAATATAAGCTCCATGAGAAAAGAAGCGTAGAGTGTTTGGTTTATACACCACTGGGTCCCCATTTCTTAGAACAAGCCAGGCACATAGGAAGGCCTCATATGTCTTTTTTTAATTAATTTTCTATAAATAGCACAAATTCCAGTGTCTAGAACATAGTAGGCATCAACAACAATACTTTTAATCAATTCTCATTATTCCAGGTAGTTATGCTCTATAACATCATCACAAACACTGAAATTAGTAAATACTGAACCATTGTTTCTGGGGGAAATACAAGGTTATGTCCCTTTGAGCTTCTGGTACTATTTTTATCAAAAGAATAATATATAACCTTGTTTTATCTGTGTCTGTTTAAAGACATCTTATTTAACATATATTGTTGATTCATTAACATTGAACTCGCAGTCAGTAGCACTATCACTCATGCCTGAACCAAGTTCACCTAACACATATATTTTCTCTATAGGGCATATCATGATTTTCTTGTGCTTAGGAAAACTAGACAGCATTTCAGCACTATAGAGACGATTTTAAATAGTAAAATCACAAACACAAAAGCACAAAAATGATACGGCACTAAACAGACCATAAGAAAACACTTGTTTCCAGTATAAGAGCTGAAACAAGACGGCAGCATCACCTTTTTCTACTTCAGCTGTGAATACATGAGTGAGTGATTCAAATTTTCTTCACTCTGTGTACGTCCACAAATGCCCATGAAAATGTCATAAGCACTGATTTTGAGTTGCAAATAAATTTTAGGATGTGGGTGAACTTCTAAATATAGAATCCACAATTAATGAGGATTGACTATATTTGTGGACAAGGTCAGCTTCTGCAAGGGGACACAAGAGAATTCATACTAACTTTATTCTCGGGGAGAGTAATGAAACCTCAACCAGCCTTGGTTTTTTTCCTCTTTTTATCTAACAACAGAAAAGGCTTCTCTCCCCAAGGTACCCTCTTCACTAAGATGCAAAAGAAAACAGTGACTACAACTTTCTGCGTTTATGTTTTGTTCCAATTCTGCGTTTTTTGCAGTTCCTCATTTTCCACATATTCGGGAATTTTCCAGTTACATTTTTGTTATTGATTTCTGGTTTAATTGCACTGTGGTCCAACAGCATACTTTCTTTGATTTCTATCCTTTTAAATATATTACGTTGTGTTTTATGGGACAGAATGTGGTTTATCTTGGTGAATGTTGCATGTGAGCTTGAGAAGATTGTACAATCTGCTGCTGTTGGATGAAGTATCCCATAAATATCAATTAAATCCAGTTGACTGACAATGTCAACCATATTCTTACAGATTGTCTGCCTGCCTGATCTATCAATTACTGAAAGAGGGGTGATATTGAAGTTTCCCACTATAACAGTGCATTGTTCTTTTTTCTCCTTGCAGTTCTATCAGTTTTTACTTCATATATTTTGATGATCTGTTGTAAGTGCATGTCTTCTTGAAGAGTTGATCCTTTTTTCATTATATGATGTCCCTCTTTATCTCTGATATTTTCCTTGATCTGAAATCTGCTTTGTTTGAATTTAATACAGCAATTTCAGCTATCTTTTGATTAGTGTTAACATGGTATATCATTCTCCATCCTTTTAATCTAAGTCTTTATATTTAAAGTGAGTGTCTTGTAGACAACATATTGTTGGGTCTTGCTTATTTTTGTTAATCTACTCTGACAATCTCTGTCTTTTATTAATATATTTAGACTTCATATTTAAAATAATTTTTGATATAGTTGAATTAATACTTGCCATGTTTTTAACTGTTTTCTATTTACCGCATTTGTTTTTTGTTTCTTTTTTCTTTTTGATACTTCATTTGAGTCTCACACCCCACAAGGGAAATATCCTGCATTAATCCCCATTTAGAGATAAGGAAACCAAGGCTATTAAAATAAAATGACTTAACGAAAGTTACACATGACAAAAATGACAGAGCAAGAATTTGAAACTTGTCAGTGTTCTTTACATGACAAAACCTTATCTCCTATATACTGTCAACTGAAATTATGGCTGTTGAGGCAGAAATAATTTGATAAAGGTTTGCTGAAATCCAGATTTGAGGATAGATCCAGGAAGACACACCAACAAAGTTAGGCATGTTCCAAAGCCTGTTACAAGTTGGAATGCTTGTATAAGAAAGTTTCTGAGAAGGAAGGGGGATTCCTCACATCCATATTGGAGTTGCCTTTTTTCATTCAAGGGTACAATACAGAGGTTACAATCATTGGCTACAGATGACAGCATATGGGATAAAATGTTCTACATGCAAGGCAATCAGTAAAACTTCATGATTCAGAAACACAAATCAGTGTCCTTTTCAATGTCATTAGGTTACACATTAATCAGTATGTTAACGGTGTGAAGAACTCACAGTAAGATTCTGTACTCAGGGGCAGGATATAAGCCATGAATCATAAGACCTTCTACAGGCAGTTAATTTGGAAGCCTGCCAAATGTGACCTGTAAGTTATCAATATCTAGCGATTTCAGCAATAAAACTCTGATAAAGCCTCCAAACCAAGTAAAACCATGACCTAAAGCTCTCTAAAAATCTATATGCTTCCCCAAGTCTTTCTTCTCTTCAAAACCAATGTGGGAAGAAGGTGTTAAGAACCCAGAATCTTTGGTCTAGTTAAACCAAAACAATACCGATTAAATACAGTTAATAACAAGTTCTAATATGGTTAGAATAAGAACAAGAGTAAAAAGGAAAAGAATACTTTTGCTTCATCTGTGGAGACAACTAGTATTATCTATGAAATCCAAGCATAGTTTCAGGATACCAGATTTCTTAAAGAGCAAGAAAAAATTTGGTCCTATTCTCAGCCAGACTTTTCAGTTTTATTTTCCCATTGACTGAGATCATTTAAAATGAATTGTGACAACCTGGCTCCTAAATGACTATCTATTTTCCTACGAAAGTGCTTCTCCCTGCTTCCGTGGGGAAGAGAGGAAAGACGAAACTGGCCTTGAGCCCAAACTATAATTTTAGTAATTACTAAACCAAGTGACTGCGGCCATAATTGAGTCATTCAAAGCCAAATGGTAACAGTAATTATTTTGTCAAATTTGAATAAAAGAGCTTTTTGGGAGGGAACAAGTAGAGTTGAGCTAAACAGGCCTGAACTGTCAGCCACGGAGTAGGAGACCTTTTCCAAGCAGAGAGGGTCTTCCTGGCACTGTGGTTCTCTTGTGTGACAATGATAGATGTTCCTCGTTACAGATTATGGCCTTGTCACACTTAAACTAATCTCTCGTGTTTTCAGGCCCGGCTCATCCCCCTGGGCAGCAGTCATCAATTTACATGGAGAGGCACCTAGAGAAACACAAAACCTATTTATCACACTTGCTCAGAGTATACTAACAGCGACTTCAAACCAAGCATGGATCCACATTTCAATCAACTTACACCTCCGCAGCATCATAAATAGTGTCAAGATGTATTGTTAAGAAAATGGATGGAAGGCAAGTGAGAGACTCACATGAAATATGGGGGTCAATGAACTCCACTCTCATACAACCACCTTGGTGTGTATCCAAATTCAGTGTGGCTTAGATGTTATCCAAACATTTTAGAGTCAGCTGCTTACTTGTGAATGGCCACGTCAGCATGCCAACTGATGAAACAGAAGCCACATTAGGTGAGGAATACAGAAGCAAGAGAGGCAAGTTCATATCTTTAAATCCGCTTTCCTCTAATAACCAACTGTAGTCTGTGCACGCAATTATTTGTTTCATTACACTCATTCCCTTCTCTTGCTTCTTAGGTTCTGTTCTGTTCTGTTCTGTTCTGTTCAGATTGGTTAGTGCTATCTCTGCTCAAAGCTGAGTTTGCCCCACGTTTTTCTGAGGAATGTGCTTCCTTCCCAAAGTCATAAATTTCTCAAGCTTCACCAAAGAAGCAAATGATACTGCTAGTATTCTTTCATGGTCAGAGTGTTAGGTGGGAAACAAATCTTTCAATATCAGTGGATTCAAGATCCCAGAGTCCCATCAATTCAAAGGATTGGAATTCCTTTGCCTTTCCGAATCCAATTTGAACATAATGAACACCTATTTATTTGGAATAATTTTGCATGCCCCCCTCCCCAAAACATTCATGTCACTTGCACATAATAATCTAGAACAAGACTGGCAAACTATGCCGTCAGAGCAAATCGAATCCCCTCACAATTTTGCCAAATAATGTTATATTAGATCATAGCCACATCTATTTGTTTGCTTGTTTTCTATAGCTGTTTTCCTGCTACAAGGGCAGAGTTGAGTAGCTGCTATAGGGACTATATGGCTCACATCACAAAGTTGAAAATATTTACTCTCTGGCTTGTTGCAGAAGATGTTTGTAGAACCCTGAGCTAGGATGTGATCCACATTTATTTATTTGAAATAACTTGCATGGTTTTCCCTCAAAAATGTTCTCTTTGGTAGATACTCCTATCCATTACATATAGTAAGATGGAACATATTATGTAGTATTTACTTAAAATAGTTTTGCATGCCTTTTTCCCATAATAGATTCTTCTCCTTATGTTGATATCTCCTGTCACTTTCACACAATGTTTAATTGAGTTGATGTATTTTACTCTTCTTACCAAGTTTCCACTAGAATCACTTAATAAATATAAAACTAAACTGAATTTTAGTAATACAAAATGATATAATATGAAATCTGTCCAAGATCTCAATAAAAGATAGGAAAGGGAGAATCATGACAAAAATCAAGAATTAAAGAAAAAATCTTTCATGTGTACATCTCAGAGTGGGTACTACTCATCAAGCTAATCACAACTGACTATATATTAAACTTAAATTTGTGGCCAAAGCTACACTTAAAAGATAAGTTGATTGCCTTACAAGATATAGTTTCCAAATCATAAAAGATGAATTAAGAAACTAATATTTTTAATTTAATAACTTAACAAAAAGCACAATCAAAAATACAGAAACAAAGTGGAGATGATATGAAAAATAATTAATGAATGAGAAGAGAATATTATCAAAAACAGACAACAGATTGAAATCATTTAAAGAAAATCTTTACTACAGCACTTTGCTGATTGCTAGAGAAAGCAATCCCCATGGCATTTAGACTGGACTTGCCTCATGCATTTGCTGTCTTCATGTCCTTGTCATTCCCCTCCTGCCTCTGGTGGCTGAGATTGAAACAAACACAATGATTTTGCACTGGCCTGAGGAGCCCCAGGTGTCTGTGCCCTAGAATTTCTCTTAGCACACAGATAGAAATTGTCATGTTTCCTGTCTTCTCTGCACCAGGTAACCCATAAAGGAAAAAAATGCACCCCAGAAAAAAATCAATATTAGGCCATGTAAAATAATAAATGAATTTTTGTCCTTTTGCTGCATCTTTATTTTTTCATGAAGTGATAAAATTTCTGGACTTTTTTACTACTATTTCCATCTGATTTTTAAAATTTTTTCCTTGATTGCTTCTACTTGTATCACTTCAAACTACTCCCAGAAATTTAGACTATTAGAGCTGGAAGGGAGCTCAGAGTTTTATGATATCTTGCCTTTGTGCTTTTATGCATTCTGTTTTCTCAGATTAGAATGATGTTACCTCCATTTCTTTGGCAAACACTTACTCAATTCTTCAGCATGTATTTCTTAGCTCCTTTGAAAATCCTTCCCTGACCATTCGAGGTTGTTGCCTGCCCTTCCTCTGCAACTCCGTAACACCTTGTGTCTTTATGCACATTACCATTGAGAAGCCTCTAGGGGTACAGTTAAGAGGACACATGCTCTGGAGCCAAAAAAGCCTGGGTGTGAATCTCAGCTCCACCACTTAATGGACATGTGGTCTCCAGTGATATGCTCGTCAGACTCCTCATCTGTAAAAGGGAGATGAGAATAGTTATGAGGATTAAAATGTTTAATGTACGTAAAGTGCTTAGACTAGTGCCTGGCATCAAGCTCTTTGAAAACAGGATATGTTATTCATCTGTTGAAAGAATGAATAAGTACCTTCACTTTTTAAATAAATTATTGAGATATAATTTACATGTCATAAATTTACCCATCTTAAGTGTATATAATTCAATAATTTTGAGCAAATGTACCAAGTTGCACGACCATGACCACGGTTCATTTTTAGAGCATTTCTATTACCTCAATAAGCTTCCCTGTGTCCACTCACAGTTAATCCCATTCCCCTCCCAGTTTGTGATTGAGGAAACTGACACTCAGAGAAATTCTTTGACTTTCTTAAGGCCATAGAAATGAATGTGATAAACAGGTGTAGAACTCAAGATTCCTGACATCCTCCATGTCCAGACCCTTTTTACTATGCTGTGCAATGTTCTTTGCCGTGATAATCTAATGATAATTAAATCCGAGCATCTGGCATTACATTCATTATTTTTCTTTATCATCAACAACCATATTATTGTTCTTAGTATTTTCATCATTATCATTGATGAGGATTATAGAATAATATATAACACTAATTGTTACCTATTCTAGGCATTATGATGTACAGATTATCTCCCTTGGAACCAAGGCCATCACACCATGTGGCAGCTCCAGCCATTCCAGAGTTTCAAATGTGCTCAAAGACTTTTCTGTCAGAGCTGGGCGGTTGTCCATTTTAATGATTATTTGCCTGGCTGCCAACTTGGCGAACTCAGTCCAGAATCTTAAAATCTATTAGTAAAATGAGTGATGAAAGCAGGAACATATATTAGAAATCCTAATCCTATATGAGGCAGGATTGTTGTGGTTACACTTTTGCTTAAGCATATCAACATTTTACAATAGACATGAAAACGAAAGAAACATCAAAAGTCTGCAGTGAAGTCATAAGAAGCTTAGCTTCCTTTTCTTTATATTAGACTTGATTTTTGGTATGTGTAGCTTTTCTCTGCTAATCAGAAAACCATTAGATATCAAAGTTCTACGAATAGTGAAATTGCTTTAGTCCCAGAGTACTACCTTGATTTCCTGTGCTATTATCAGAATGCGGCAAAAGTGGATTTCCCATAAATACTCTGTGCACCAATGATGTTTTGGTTGATGCCTCGAGTAATGGACTAAATCAGCCCTCATAACAGGCAGCTGTTCATAACTCACTAATCTACGATGATTATTTTGTGAAAACAAGCACTTCTCAAAACACTTTAGCAGAGATCTACTTAAAAAGAAGATAATGCTGGCACATCAAAGTGAAAATAAAAATTAGATATGTAGTCCTTCCATCAAGCTAATTAACAGCTTGGCAGTTCTAACATTGAAAGCACCCAATTATCACAGGCCGAAATATTGGCCATCAATATTTTTGTAATGCAGCTGGCACCAAAAATATCGTACAAATAACTTCCAGCAAAGGCTAATGGAGACAGACACTAATGCCCCAGACCAGCTTGAAAATGGAAACTGGAACCCAAAGCAATTAGACCTTTCATTATGGAAAAAGTAACTGTGGTCATTCAAGAGTGACACGATTAAGATATCCAATTGCTTCTGGAAAATAAACTGCTACCATCTTTTATTCTGTTCCATGTGAGGCTGAACCTTCACCCTGTCAAAAACGTGTAAGGATATGTGTAAAATTCACAACAGCAGCAGAGCAAAGGATGATCAGATTGCTCTATTCATGAGATGGCACTGCCGAAATGAATGTTTTTCCTCTTTACGTACATCTAACAATTTGTGTGTACGTTCAGGGATCTTGTGGACTCTCTGAATTTTAGCCATGGGGTTTCCTAATGTAATACCTTTAGTGGGTATAAAATATATAATATAAAATACAAAAAAAATTATTTTCCAGGGAGTTGGTTTTGATGGACAAGTTACCAAACAGAACAAATACAGGCAAATTCAAAAAATATGTATTGCATGTCTAATATGGGCCAAGTACTGGGGTAGGTACCGGGACACATGTTCAAAGAAATCCTTGTCTTTTTCCTTAAGAATCTCCCATTTTAGTGGGGAAGATACCTTTGTAAAGAGAAAGATTCAATTTAAAATGTTAAATGTTCTGATAGTAAAATGTCGAAAGGAGAGCACTGAGATAAAAGCTGGGTGGAGGGGAAGGGAGTTGAATGAAGACCTCATGGAGATAACGTGGGAGGTTACTGCAGCCCTTGTTTATGCATTTCTCAAGCTTATGATATTTCAGTTTCCCCACACTGTAAACTGTATCAACCACCAGATCCTGTTACGGAAAGTGGCTACTCACTTGCTGTGTGTGCTGTGTAGGTGGGAGGGTTTATATGGGCCATGTTCTTTTCTCTATGTAAAGAGAAAAATCTTCAGGGTTGAGTTCTCTGGGGAAAGCTCTTTCCTGTGAAGAAATGCTGTTCATGGTATTTGCACATATCCTCCTGTATACTTTAAATCATCTCTAGATTACTTATAATACCTAATACACTATAAATTATACTGTATTTTCATTGTCTTATTGGTTTTATGGTTGGGTTTTTGGCTTTCGTTGTTTTTGTTTTTTTCTTTCTTTTTTTTTTTTTTTTGAGTCAGGGTCTCTCTCTGTCACACAGGCTGGAATGCAATGGCATGATCATAGCTCACTGCAACCTCAACTCCTGGGCCCAAATGATCCTCCCACCTTAGCTCCCTAGTCGCTAGGACTACAGGTGTGTACCCCCACACCCAGCTAATTTTTCTTACTTTTTTATTGTAGGGGTGGGGTGTTGCTGTGTTGCTCAGGCTGGTCTCAAACTGCTGGTCTCAAGTAATTCTTCCACCTTGGCCTCCCCAAATGCAAGGAGGCATGGGCCACCAGGTACAAGCCACCAGGCCTGGTCTGCATTATTGGTTTTTTTTCAAATATTTTTGATTTGTGGTGGTTTAATTTGCAGGTGTAGAACCCACAAATATGAAGTATCAGCTGTATGCTCTCACAGCACAATCAACACAGACCACTTCTCTGACCAAATGTGTGGGGATTTTTTCCCACATTCCAAGCAAGCCATCAATTCTGCGGTGGACAGAATTGTATGCTAATTCAATTCCATTCCGACATCGTCTACCTGGAGGTAGCAGCAAATCCCACAGACTGAGGGCTTAGTCCCACAAGACTGACCCCCCACTTCAGATGCCAGTTGCAAGTAGTAGGTGGTCACTTATACTTCTGACTGACCAGCTATAAATCAGTAGTTTCTACCACACCCTCCTCAGTTTGATCAATTTGCTAAAGCAGCTCACAGAACTCAGGAAAACACTTATTATGTTTACTGGTTCATTATGAGGAAATTAAAAAGGACACAGATGAACAGCCAGATAGAAAAGATGCACAGGGCAAGGTGAGGGAGAAGGGGCACTGAGCTTCTGTCAGGGTCAAATAAAATATAGTGATGAATCTCTGAATTTAAAACGTTGTATTTAGGAAGAAGAATTGTAATCTGGGGCACATATACAGACCAGGTGGTCTTCGGTGTGTCTGAAGCTCAAAGAGAAGTTTAGAGTTATAAAGAGAAATGATACATACTGTTTTTCAAGAAAGGTTATTGGTGCTAGTAAAGTTTTGGGGAGCTAACAAGTTCTGATTGGTGAGTGACAGTGGTGGGTAAAACTATTCTTAGAATCCTAGTATTAATAGGTTGTTCCATAGTTATTGGATAAAACTGGTTTTAAGTTGTAGTAGGCAGTTTCAGCAGCCAGGCTTGTGGAGAATTACATTCTTGCAACAACGTCAAGTGCCCTGAGTGCTTTGTACCCCTGGCTTCTTGACTGTTGTAGCTATGTTAACAGAAAATCCCTAAATTCTGTAAAATGATTTTAAATAGTATAACCAATTGTATGAACAAACTTTAATGACCCCTACATATTTTTTTAATCATCCTCTCCCTTAACTAACTACTTGACATTTCTAGTTATTTCCCAGAAATAGTAGATTTTCTGCAAGACAAAGGAGCTGAGATTCTGAAGGCCCCTGAGCAGATGCCAAGAGTCACCATCTCCCACCACCTGCCCCCAAAGCACTTAGCTGCTTGTTAGTTATACCATGACCTGCCTCAAGGCATATGGCCCCTCCGTTAAAAGCCCATGATCTCCCTTAGTCCTAGTACAAGACAGATTTGAGGCAGCTTCTCCAGACAAGATGTATTTCTTATTAAAAAATTCCTTTCTTCCTTGGCAATCCTCGTTATCTCAATAATTGGATCTTCGTGAGATGAGCAACTAGACCTAGGCTGAAACCCCCTTGTGGTTTCAACAAGGGGTTTATTTTAAACTGAATATGTGTGACCATGGCCTGGGGAGCCACACCCAAGAAGTCTTGAGTAAGCGGTCCTGAGGCAGCCAGGTTACAGTTTGGTTTTATACATTTTAGGAAGACAGGAATTGGAGATAAAATCATAAATCAATATATGGAATGTGTACATTGGTTTGGCCCATAAAGTTGGTATGTCTTGAAGCAGGTGCTTCCAGGCTATAGGTGGGTTTAAAGATTCTTTGATTTCTAAGTTGATTTCTAAGTTCTTTGGTTAAAGAAATAAAGTTATGTCTAAAGGCTTGGAATGTTTTAAGATAAGGAAGTCTGTTAATCAGAGACAAGCCACAACATATAGACTCATATGATGTGTTAAGCAAATTGGTGGCCTGCAGGTGATTAAACCTTTGCTCTGCATGGCCTCATGTCCTGTTAATAATTCAGTATCTTATTGTTACAAAGAGTCTGTTTTGTCCATTTTATAATCTCTGTTTAACATTAATGCTACTCAGTTGTTGTATCTAAACTCCAAAAGGGTGGGGGTATAACTAGATATGTCCAATCTCCCTTCCTGTCACAGCCAGGGACTCAGTTTTAAGGTTTTTCTGGGGTCCTCTTGGCCAAGCAGGGGTCCCTGCAGTTGCCAGGGGGGTTAGGATTTTATTTTAGTTTACACTTGGGTATGATAAGAATGACCCAATTCTTATGATCAAATTTCACACTTCTGTGCCCTCTCAGGGCAAGCCACCCTTCAGAAACCCTCACACGTTCAGCTATTCAGAAGCTCTTCTAAACCCTGTCCTTTTCAGTTTTTATGAAGACTTCATTATGTAGGCATCACTGATTAAATCATTGGCAATTGGGGATAAAACTCAACCTTCAGCTCCTCTTCCTTCCCTGGAGGTTGGGGGATGGGGCTGAAAGTTCCAACCCTCTAATCATGCCTTGGTCTTTCTGGTGGCCACCCCCATCCTGAAGCTACTAAAGGGCTGCCAGCCATCAGTCAATTTATTAGCATACAAGAAGACACCCAGCACTTTAGAGATTTCAAGGATGTTAGGAGTTCTGTACCAGGAAACTGGCTGAGGACCAAATATATTCAATATTTCACAGTGTTACAGGCAGATACAAATAGGGTACTCAATTTCTGTGGTTAACTATGATTGTTTTTGCTGATCTACTTCACCTCTACTCTTACACTTAGGCTGAGGTCTCTCTTTCAAGACCTTGGGTCCATGGGAATCTTTACTGGTCAGGATCCCAACCTTTTCAAAAAAGATAGTCACTAGCCACTTAGCAATCTGCTATTCCATCTTAGAATGTTTCCCTTGAATTCTTTTGAGAAATTTAGATTAGGAAAAGTAGAGGACTTCTGATTCTTAACTTCTCCTTCCTTTCATTTCTTTCCACTAGGCCTCATTCCTCTGTAGGAATTCTATATACTTGACATGATATATAAAATTATATATACCTAATCTTACTGTATGCACTGAAAAACATGATTCTAAAAAGGACTCCATGGCACAAAATACTTTAAAAAGCAAAGCTTGAGCCTAAGTTCCCTTATGATTCTGATTCATTTGCAACCACTCAAGGTACGGATATGAAATCTCCCTTTACAAATCAATAAAGGGGTGCAAGGCGAGAACTGTGGTAAGGGCCTAAACTTTGCAAAGGCACAGGCATAGCTAAAAATAATGACAATGACCAGCCACTGTCCCCTAGTTTGCTTTCCTATAATTGCTACTCAGGAGTTACATAGCTGATGGGCATAAAGAGCCTTAACTTTCCCCCTAGATAACATCACCCTTGCGATAAATACCTGTCTCATTTTCTCTTTCAACAAAGAAGACAATAATATTCTAGCAAGCAAAGTATCCTGGACTAGAAGACCAATGACTCTCCCCTCATTGCCAGCTGTGTGATCTGATCATTAACCTCTCAGATCCCCAGTTTCTAAAAAGTGGCTAAACTATATCCACTTTTTCTATCCTTTGTATTACCAAGAGCCCTCTTCATTTTTTTATATAAATCAATGTTTTAAAAAAGTTTTATTGCCATAAATGCTGCATTTATTATGGAATTGTTCATGTCCTTGAAGTTTTTTAATCTACTATAAATAAATCTAACAATCTGGTCTTTTAATCAGCATAAACTAATTGTTATCACACAAAATTACTATGATTTCAGGCAAAATCAAAGAAAAGTAGAAATTTATTTTCACAGGAAAATAAGTGGAAAATTCCATTCAGCTCCTTGTAATATTACAAACAACTAATAAACTACTTCACTTCTCTCTCACCCTCATCCCCATTACTACCTTTTAATTCCCTAAGTGCCAGGATACACCACAGCACCAGATCATTTCTAAAGTTCTTTCATCTCTAAATTCTACTAAAATTCACAAACAATCCCAGGTGCATTTTATCTAGTCCACCTCTGCAACAATATTAAATTGCCCCTCAATTTTCAGTCATATTAGTGATAAGTGTTTTGTGTTTTTCAGGGTTGTTGAGAAAAGTTAAGAACATTTTGGTTCCCGTGTGTTGCGTTTCTGTTGTAATTATATTTTCTTTGCCTTTAGATCTTTAAGCTGGTGTGCCGAACAGCCAATGACCCTAATTACCATGCTTTGCCTGACTGTTTAGAGACCTAGATCAATCACTAGTATTATTAGGATTCATTGAGAAAATGTTATGCTGTAAACCTGTGATTTTAAAACACTACAAATTTTTCCTGAATCTTTTTTAATGAATATGGTACCTACAGATACATTTGATGTCTCCTCCCTTCCATCCAGTTTGTACTTGAGCTCAAAGAAAATCACTCTCTTGAAATGAGTTTATTTTCCTAGGCCATGATTTTATAAAATACAAACAATATGTATTATTGCTTAGGAAAGTCTATAAACAATATGTAATATTTTATTGTTTTTAAATTTTAAATAAGTGGTATCCCGTACTTCTGTTTTGTCCTTTTGTAGCTTGTTTTTCTATGCTCAATGTTGTATTTTTGAGGTTTATTCTTGTTGATACATGTTTATTTTAACTGAAATTATAATGCATTGCATGAATGTATTCTGTTATTCATTCTCCTAATTGATTAATGCCAGCACCCTAGAGCCTCCTCGTTCCCATGCAAATCAGCACCTGTAGAGCTAACCCCATTAGTCTACAGAACAGGGCCAGAGAGGCCTGGATTCTAATATGGACTAATATAAAGCTCACGCCAAGAAATTTGCTATTCCAGATACAAATTGTCTTATTTTTATTTTCAGTTCTGTCTGAGCTCATAGAGACAAAGCGAAACATTTCATATGCATATAACACCTTGAATGTTACCAACATATATTCTGTTCTTTGTAAAGGACAGGTCAGGGCAGGTTTCATTAACAATCAAAAAAATGAGAATGCAAGGGTGTGAGGAGGAGTGGCCAGATGCTTTTTGGAGTATAAGAATTTCTCCTGCAAGTTTTTGTAATTTGAACCAGGTACAACATTGATTACATAATTAGGGAATCAAATTTGCATTACTCGCATTACTTTATAGCTACTGGCAATTGTGATCCTGAAACATTCTACTTCTAACCTTTTCCTTCGCTGAATCAATTGCTTTTCTCATGTGATTTTTAATAATAGGTTTCTTAACAATGCCATCATTGGATTGTATAATAGCATAGAGAAAGTATTTGGGCTTTTTTGGTAAATACTATGAATCTTGTTTGAAAAGATTTGTTAATAATTTTGGCCATTAAGAAAATAACTTTCATATTTATTATTTTTAGTTATTTTATTTTGCAAAAATATATCTAGTGATAGACTCTGATTGTATGAAAATTTGAATTAGGATTAACTCTAAAAAGTTGATAGCAATTAGACAACCAGAGGGAACTTCCGAACTAGTTGTACAGTTACTGGGGTTAGTGAAAGCTTTTCATTGTCTATTGCAAACTTACCAAATAAGAAAGCCAGGTAAAATAATTATTTAAAAGTCCTCATATTTGCATATTTTAATTATAAGAAGAATGACACAACATTTTAAGAGGATATGGATCCAAATTCCAACATAAAAGCAAAACGTATACTGAGGTCTAAAATAACATCTACGAACGCAGTTGATATAAATGCAAAATAAAAGAGGTGATTTCACTCATTATTTGTTTTGTATTTAATACATTATATGAGGAAACAATACATTCTTTTGTTTAATATCATCTGCATTCTTTCTAAGCCCGTAAAAATGAGTTCTTAGTCCTTTTCCCAGGTACTTGCTAAGAGTAGTGTTTTCTTGTTTTTTTTTTTTTTTTTTTTTGTTCTGAGCATTTACCTATAATAATTGCTTTAGAAAGAGATTTGTTTTCCTCAAACATGCTCTGCAGAAGACATCAGCTGTTGTCCTAACCAGTGGCCTTCTCTGGCATAACAGTCCTTTTTCATGTACACTTGTTGTAACGACATGATGGCTTTAAACACTTTGGTGCAGAAAGAGTCACTCCCAGCCTGTAGCCAAAGCTAAAAGGAGACCCCTCATCATAAAGAATACCCAGGATTTGCTATGTAGCACCATTAAATGTTGCCTCCACATACATCCCAAAACAATGGTCTCAGAAATATATTGACAAACTTATCTTCACGTCCTACTTGGGAACCATACAAACAGGTTGACAAATTTTCTGTTACATCTGCTGGCTCACTCTAACCTTATTTTAGCTTGAAGTACTGGGAGGCTTGAAACAGTGTTGCTTGTCCTTGTCTTTCTCTCCTGTGACTCTACCTCCCGAGGTGACCAGGTCTTGGCAACATGGCTATAGCATTTTTCCTGGCCACCACCACCATTAAATATACAAAATAATGATTACAAGTGCATTGGGAAGGGATTCTTCCCTTTTAGTCATAGGCAACAGTCTAAATGTAATTATTTAAGGATTTGATGTCTGATTTTAATCTAATAAGTTATTTATATTTAATAAATAATATATATTAATATTTTAAAACATATATTTTCTAGTGCCTTAATCTAATGTCTATAGTTTCTCAATACATAAATTGAAAAATATTACCTAAAAGATATTCTATACCTTGAATTTATGCCCTAGGGGCTCTCTTTACTGTTAAGGGTTAGAGTTAACAACAAAATAACACCTTTGCTTTATTAAAATTCACAAATTATAAAAAATTCTAGCCAGACTTTCACCCATTTGCATAATAGTTCAACCAATCATTGAAAAACTTGCCTCATTGCAAAGTAGGGAAAAAGGCAGAAAATGATCATTTTCATTTTCCCATAGCAAGAAGACAATGGATGTTGGAAAAAATAGGAGTAAAGAGTAGAAGAGAGAGAAACAGTGGGAAAAGGAAAGAGAGAGAGTCAAATGTTTACAAAGAAAGTTCCATGTGGATAACATAAAAAAGTTTGTTAATTTGATGTGAACTTAGAAGGTAGGATATCAATGAGAAAAGGTTGTATTGTTTTGAAGATGACAGCAACAAAATATATGAAGATGTTACTATTAAAGCTAAACAAACATATACACTGTGACACAGAAATTCTACCCCTCGGTAACCATGCAACACAAGGAGGCATGGTCAAGAATTACAATTGCCAGCATAGTATGAGTCTCGACCCATCAGAAGAAAAGCCCAGCCAAACAGAATGTATGCCTTGACTCAAGTAACTACCCTCCAGAGCAGACAGGAATTCCAGCCAGAAGAGACAGTAATTCTAGCTCTGGAAACTGTCCTTCACAAGATTGCTTAGTTCATGCCTCAGTTGACAATTTCCCCAGAACTCTATACACACTTATTCTGGTTGACATTTTTCTTTAAAACTCAAAATGTCAGGATTTTTGTTCTAATTTCAACCTCCTTCTTTCTGTGGCACCATTGTTTCTTCATTCTTCCCGACAAACACAAACTTCCTCAATATTCTCTAAAATAAAAGAACCATTTAATGTTGCAGATCTCTTTCTGCTTAAGCTCCTAATTATCCATTAAGTTATATTGTACCATTGAATTTTTTGCTTTAAAAAAGAAGAACTCGGTTTCATTTCTGATTCCATCATTTACTGGTTTAACTGTCTAAGCCTGCGGTCCCCAATGCCTGGGCTGCAGACTGGTACCTGTCTGTGACCTGTTAGAACCAGGCCACACAGCAGGAGGTGAACAAGAAGCTTCATCTCTATTTACAGCTACTCCCCATTATTTGCATCACTGCATAAGCTCCGCCTCCTGTCAGATCAACAGTGGCATTAGATTTTCATAGGGGCTAACCCTACTGTAAACTGTGCATGCGAGGGATCTAGGTTGTGTGCTCCTTATGGGAATCTAATGCCTGATGATCTGAGGTGGAGCTGAGGCGGTGGTGCTAGCACTGGGGAGTGGCTGCAAATACAAATTATCATTAGCAGAGAGGTTTGACTGCACAATAAATGTAATGCACTGAATCATCCTGAAACCATCCCCCGACCCCTGGTCCATGGAAAAATTTTCTTCCATGAAACCAGTCCCTGGTTCCAAAAAGGTTGGGGATCACTGGTCTAAGCAAACATCCTCATCTTTTCAATTTTTATTTTTATCAAACTCATATCTGCTGTGATGACAAATTCAGGAAAAGAGCTTCTTATAAAAAGCCTCTTGTTACCTCCCTTTTCTACCCTCTGTTTCATTACCCTGGACACAAGCTCTTTAGATTATTTCTGCTTTTTAGCTCTCCAGGTGCTTACCTCAAAGCTATGGATAATTGGCTTACTCCATTTTTTTACTTATCAAGTTTTGACAACATAGGCATGTTTTCAATTTTCTGGTTGTGCAACACCTTCAGATACCCTTGCTATGTCTGGTGAACTTCCAAGCATGAGAATCCTATTTCCCCAAGATAAAAACAAGAAATCTCAGTTCCCCAGCCTCCTTTGCAGGCAGGGGGCATGCAAGGGGATAAATATGTGACTTCACTTCATCCAGTCAAACTCAATACTATAAAAGTTTATTTGGAAGTAAGTGACTTGAGGAGATGGGCTTAAATTAGTTTTTCTGCTGTGTGGGTTGAGGTGGCAATGGGATGGGATGGCAAGCCTTAAGGGCATCAGTGATCCTGGTTCTATTTAGTATTCAGGGGGGCAACCACAGCAGTAGAAATTTTTTCATTAGATTTGTTTTGCTTTGTGGTTTTGGACATTGTTCCTGGAAGCTTGATCCCAAACTAGGTTATTTTATTATCTCCCAAATTATGTCAGCTTCCCACTACTCTTTTTTTCTGCTAGTCAGCTAGAGTTAGTTTCCGTTTCTACTAGTATAAATAAATCAATTGCCTCTTCAATATGAATGAAGTTTTAGGTCAATTACCCTAAACTCAACCTCCGTCTTCCTTTTCTCTGTTAGATAATCATATTGTTATTTTAATTATTTTATTAATGATCTATGTAATTGTTTCCATCAATTTTCATCAGTCTCTCTTGGTTTCTCACTTTCTAATTGGAAAATATTAACATCCCTGCCTGTTTCTCCACTTTCCTCCAACCCAAACCTCTTTCAGCTATTTACTTCTCAACCTACATTAGCTCCACCTTTTATATTGTCAGTTAATATTCACATTCTATTCTGCAACCAGATCCTAGACTTCTATACTGTCTATAGGTTGATTCTAAAAGTTAGAACCATTGCCTGGGTTACTTTTTTGAATTCTGTGAATGAGTCAGACCATGGAGTGTGTTAGTGTTACTTCTCTTCTCTTTGAAACCAATATCATGATTTCTGTATCACGTAAGGGAGATGTTACTGACATCAGGCCATATGAATTGCTATTTCTTATACCTGAATAATTGCTTAAAATCATATCACATTTCAATTTGCTTAACATTAGAATAATGGTTTTCTTTTATTCTTATACTATTTGACTTTATACAATTTTTAATTGCTTTGACTTTTTAGTCATGCTTTCTATTATATCAAGCTGTTTGGGGTTTTTTGTTTTGTTTTGTTTTTGTCTTTTTTTCTTTTTCACAGAGCCATCCATACTTGTCTTCTTGGTCTGTTAAAAAAAGCTGAAAATATGAGATTTTTTTTCTTTGCTCTCCTAGAATGAATTTTTCCTGAATTACCTCATTTTTCAATGTATTGATTTATTCCCCTATTTTATTAGAATATGTCATCAAATAAATTTTTGCAAAACCCTAATGAGAGATAAAGTTTATAATTCCTTGCATGCCTAAAATTATCCTTGGTTAAATATAGACTGCTGGGTGGAAAATAGATTTTCTTCAGAATGTTTAGGCATCACTACATCATTCTCTACTAGACATTCGATTTCACTGATACAAACCTGAAGCCACTGTTTCTCATCCTTTATAAGTGATTTGTCATTTTTCTCTGGATGCTTTTAGGATCATCTCTTTATATTCTACAGTTTTAAAACAGTCAAGGCTGTGTTTAGATCTTTATTCATTTATTGTGCTGAATACTTGATGAGTCTTTTCAATCTAAAGACCCAGATCTTCTAGTTCCTGGAAATTCTCTTCCATTATTTCTTTGATACTTTCCTTGTCTCAGTGTTCCCTGTTCTCTCCTATTGGTGAGATATGGGATCACTACATCTCTTATCTTTACCATAAATCATCTTTGTTTCCTTCAGAATCTTTGTTCTTTTTTGTACAGCTCTCTCTCTCTGTCCCTCCCTCTCTCCCTCTCCCTCTCTCTCTCTCTCTCTCTCTCTCTCTCTCTCTCTCTCTCTCGTATATGTTAGTGATTCTTGATTGTTCACTTTTATTGAAACAAAAGCACCACATAGCTAATGTCCAATAGATGGAGCACTGTTAACAAAAGGGGGTTAAACACAGTGTACAATTTCATTGATGTAGAGTTTAAAAGAGGCACAACTAATCCATGGTGTTAGAAGTCAACAAAGTTGTTATTTTTTGCAGTGTAGAGACTGGGAGGGGCATGTGGGAGCTGCTGGAACACTAAGTTTTCTATTTCTTGATCTAGGTGCTGGTTACAGGGGTACATTCCCTTTGTGAAAATCTATCAGCTGTAGTCTTATGATTTGTTCAATTTTATGTGTATATTTGTACTTAAATAGGAAGACTTGAGGGAAAAAACTGATAGGAAATATTTGACGGTGAGACCCAGGAAGTAGTAAAAAAATTAAAAGAAAGCTGATCAATTAGGGAGTACATTCCATGATATCCTTGATCCAGACATTCCATTTTTCCCCACTAAACCCATGAGGCTCATCAAAGCCTTCTTACTGCGGCTGCTGCAGGCAGTCATAAGGACTCAAGATACTTTATACAGAATATCTGTAGAAGAAAAACACAGCATTCATTGACACTGGCACAAAGCATTGGCAACAGATAGAAACTAGAAAGAAAGCAAAAAAGCAGAAAGGCAAGAAGATAATACAAATGTCACCTTGTTTGGGGAGTCTTACTGAACGCTTCCTTAATTTAGAAGTCCTTCTTTTGTATTCTCATAGGATGCTTGCATTTCTGAATTGTAGAAATTTTAGTCTCTATTAGATTTATCCATTACTATGTTTTTCCTGTCCGGTAGAATAGCACTGTTCCATAGAAAAATAATGCAAGACATACATGAAAATTTACATTTTGTTGGTAACCATGTAAGAAAGTAAAAAGAAACAGGTAAAATTAATTTTCATGATAAAATGTAACAATTTCAATAATGAATTTTATTTGATCCAATATGTCCAAAATATAATTTTAACCTGTAATTAACATAAAAAACTATTGGGATATTTTACATTTTTTTAACTAAGTCTTTGAAATCTAGTGTATATTTTACACTTAAAGCACATCTCAATTTGTGTTAGCTACATATTAAGCACTCTATAGCCACATGCAGCCACTGGCTGTCATAATGGTCAATGCAGCTGTAGAATGAAGCACTGCCGGGCACCGTGGCTCATGCCTGTAATCCCAGCACTTTGAGAGGCTAAGGCAGGAGGATAACTTAAGGCCAGGAATTTGAGACCATCCTGGGCAACACAAATGAGACCTCATCACTACAAAAAAACTTTTAAAAATTAATTAGGCTTGGTGATGTGCACCTGTAGTCCCAGCTACTCAGGAGGCTGAGCTGGGAAGATTAGTTTTGAGCCCAGGAATTTGAAGCTACACTGAGCTATAATGATGCCACTGCACTCTAGCCTAGGTGACAGAAAGAGACCTTGTCTCAAAAATAAATCAATAAATAAAACTAGGACGAAGCACAATGAGGGGAGTGACTATTTCTTTTCGTTACATCTTTAGTAACTAACCAGAGCAACACCATGCAGGAGGTGAATGTTGAATAAATAATCCTTTTTCCTAACTCCTTAGATGTACAAAAACTGATACAATACTTATGAAGCATCCTCAATCTTAATTTCTTTACTTCATTTTGAGACTTACCATGAGCTGAGCTCTGTGCTAGATGCCATGTATTAAATGGATCACAAAGTGATCTCAAGATAACCAGCTACAACTAAAGCCTTATTAATAGTCTAGGGAAGAGAGAATTAAAGTTAATCATGCCTGCAATTACATTTCTTTATCAGGTTTAATGCTAAATATGTTATGACTTTATATTAACAGTAGCAAAGTGTTAGAATTTCGTTAGGTTAAGAGCATAAACTTTGGCCGGGCACGGTGGCTCACCCCTGTAATCCTAGCACTCTGGGAGACCGAGGCGGGTAGATCGCTCAAGGTCAGGAGTTCTAGACCAGCCTAAGCAAGAGTGAGAACCCGTCTCTACCAAAAAATAGAAAGAAATGATCTAGACAACTAAAAATATATATATATAGAAAAAATTAGCCGGGCATGGTGGCACGTGCCTGTAGTCCCAGCTACTCGGGAGGCTGAGGCAGAAGGAGTGCTTGAGCCCAGGAGTTTGAGGTTGCTGTGAGCTAGACTGACGCCACGGCACTCACTCTAGCCAGGGCAACAAAGCGAGACTCTGTCTCAAAAAAAAAAAAAAAAAAAAAGAGCATAAACTTTGGTATAAGACAGACTGGTCTGAATTCATCTCCCATGATTTTTAGTTAAAATTAGATTTATTCACTTCTAAAACAGGGACAAAATTTATCCTCTATCCCAGAGCTTTTCTTGAAAGGGTTAAAAGGCATAGTACAAATAGGACTTCACCTGGTGACTGGTACATAAAAAACATTTAATGAAAGTTCACTCTAATTATTGTTCTGCCGTAGTGTAAGTCAGCATTCTGTTAACTATTATATTTTTATCATCATAAAAAATCTAATTTAAAGAACACTTTTGGTACATCAAGGAATATACCTGACCTACAAATATATCAGGATAATTGGGACATTTCTAGGTACTATCTGTCTTCCCAGAGAGAAGGTCTAATAACCAACTATCTTACACACCCTGTATTAGTCTTCTAGGATTTCTGTAACAACATATCACAAACTAGGTGGCTTAGAACAACAGAAATATATTGTCTCACATTCTGGAGGCCAGAAGTTCAAAATCAAGATGTTGGTTAGGCCATCCTCACTTTGAAAGCATTAGAGAAGGATCTGTTCCAAGTCTGTCTTTAGTTTCCGGAAGTTTCTTGGCTTGTGGCAGCATAACCCTAATCTTCACATGAAATTCTCCCTGTGCATATGTCTCTATGTCTGTGTACAAATTTCCCCTTTTTATAAGGACACAATCATGTTGGATCAGGGTCCCCCCTACTTTAGTATGACCTCATTATAACTAATTACATCTGCAGTGACCCAAGTTCCAAATAAGATGATATTCTGGAATACTGGGGATTAAGACTTTAACATATAAATTTTGAGAAGACATAATTAAACCCTTAACATCCTCCTGTAAAATGGAGCTCATTCTTTTTTGTGTGCTAGCCTCTCCCAAGAGTATCCTAAGTGAATTCATAAAGTATACTTGGGGTAGCACATAGCAGATCAGCTGGGGCCATTACAGAAAACTAAATGTAGTACTTGAAAGGAAGAGACCTCGGAGACCTGTCTACTTCTACATTAGCAACTTATAAAGAGCAGGAACGATGGGAGGTTTAATAGGAAGGAATGAACTGACAAACCTTTAGTATAGCCTCCTACAGGGCTCAGTTTAAATGTCTGTTACTACAGTAAATGGTATTCACAGAAAATAAATATGTAAACTTGTTTTGTAGAATTGTTTCATGAATGAATAATGCCTGCTGTTGGACGATAAACTTCATGAGCAAAATTGTATAATTTTCTGTATATTATTTCTAGGCAAAAATGACCTGAAAAGAATCCATCAACTGGGTTCTCTTATAAAGTTAAATTACTATGGATTCTTACGATGTAGGAAGAGAAGGAGGAAAACACCAGTGAAAGAACAAGATAATTAACAAAGAAGAAGCCAGAGACTCTTTCTTTCTGTTTCCATATACGGAAACAGTACTGAGCTGACTCAGCAGTACTGAGCCAGCGGTAAATGTTTACACTGTTGCTACTTCCACAAAAGTTGTGTTTGTAGTGCAATTTGGAGAAAACCTAATTTCAAAATTTAGTATTTTCCTTAATGAATCAGCAACCTTGGCCATCAAATGTAAGCATTTTGTGCCTTAGTACTCTTATCTGAAAATAGGAATATGAGTATTTATTTCACACTACTAAACATGCTATTATTCCTAATAGAAATAAATATAATCAATGAAGTAGAAAAAGTAACTGTTAACTAGAGCAAGAGAAAAATAACATGGTGGATGTCAGCTTGTAACTTTAGTAGATAGAATGTCGATGGGCAAACAGGCTCCTTTTTGTGACTATTTGGAATCATTTGTGGAAAAGTTATTGCAGGGAATGAATATGCAGATTGGTATAAGGACAGTAACTTTGAATTATTAACTTCTATGTGACATTGTTTATCTCTGCAGGCCTGTAATAATTGCCTGCACTTGGCAAAAATGTTAAGGCTGTTCCTCCTCCACATATATTCCCTCCATAGGTATGTCTTGCGGGAAGCTCTAAATGCTTATTTTACCTCTTGTAAGGACAAACTGTTTGCAAAAGCTTTGTCTCAGCTTAGAAAAACAAGAATCTATTTCATTCTCAATAAGACATCAATAAAATATCTCACTACAGTCTGCCCTCAGTATCCACAGGGATCTGTATCCGTGGATTCAACTAACTATGAATTGAAAATATTTGGGGGAGAAACCCCAAACAATAAGAAATAATAATATAATACAAATAAAAAACAATATAGTATAGCAACTATTTACGTAGCATTTACATTGTATTATGTATTACAAGTATCTAGAGATGACTGAAAGCATACAGAGGATGTGCACAGGTTATATTCAAATACTATGTCATTTTATATAAGGGACTTGAACATCTGAGGATTTTCATATCCGTGTGGGGCCCTGAAACCAATCCTGGGTGGATACCAAGACATGACTATATACCTTAGGAAAGAATAATCATTTTCTAAACTGCAAGATCCATCAGATATTCAGTATAGAGCTGAATATGACAACAAACTACTTTCTAGTTGAACTACAGTTTACTCATCTCTAAAATAGGATGACAACATGCTCTACATCATAGGGCTCACACAAGCATTCAGTGTTATAATACATTTGACATGGTACATAGTAAACACAAAAGAAAGGAAATCAGAAGAATAAAAACAAAAATTACTCCCATGAATGGAAGTATTCTATTTGTTTAAAATAATAAGGAAATGTTAAAGTATTCAAGTTGATAGAGTGGAAACAATAGCCAAAGCATCATTGTTCTCATACACCATTAGAGATCCATAATTTCGACAGTCAATTATAGTGCCCCAGAATGTCAGAACCATCATCAGTACCTTAGAAATCCTCCATCTCTAAGAGTTTTCCTTTTGGCAATTGATTGATGTCTCTTTGCTTAATGGGTAGACTTTTCCTTACTGGGGAATATCTTTTTCCCTTAATTTTCTTATAGAAGTCCTGTTTAATCTTTCAAGGGCCAGTTTCATGTCAGTTCCTCTCTCTGAATTCTTTTTTTTTATACAAAAGCCACTGGATGTACATGGTATCCACCAGAATTGATGGGCCATTCTCTAAAATCCCATATACCTTGCTTCTCAACCCTATGAGAGTAAGATTTCAACTCCTTGCCTGGCTGGACCCAAAGGCTCTCCTCATCCCATTTAGGCATTAATACCCAGGCCCCTAGGCACTCACCACTCTGATTCTCAGTTCCTCCTCTTTTCCGTCAACTAGTAACCCCTTCCTTTTTTTTTTTTTTTTTTTTTTTTGTCTTTTGAGCTCAGGCATTCATTTCTTTTTAAGTTATATCTTATCCAGCATTTTTACGTGTTAGTGGCAAGATTTTTCATATCCGCTGAGTCCACCATCTTGCCTGAATTGCGATATTTGCTCAATGTACAAACTTGATTAAAGTATCTGCTTTTCAACCACAGCAATCTGATTCACATCCTTAACATGTAATTTATCAAAACAGCCTGCACCTAGGTTGCATCCAAAAGCTAACACCGGTAATGTATCAATTCCAGCACCTCTTGACATCAGCTCTCTTTCTGCCTCAACAGTCAGATTGTATTGTGCCCCTTCCCAAGATAATGTGTGTACTTTGCACATATTCCCCAAGATGACAGAGAAGAGAAGAGCTGTGCGTAATCAGCAGTGAAAGAGCTCATTTGCCCTATTTTTAGCGTATCTGGATCCCGATTCACATGATAAAATTCTTTGCTTTAGTTTGAAGACACAGATAATGAGTGTGTCTTTCTGCTGTTGCTTAGTAGAATTAAGGTGCAGCCTTCCCCATTTGTGAAGGCAGGTTTACTACAAGTGATTCATAATGAGTAAAAGATGGCGATTAAATGCAATAAAATGAATTACAACTTTTTGAAGAAATTGAATCTGATGTTAATTTGGTGATCAATAATGGCGTTTGGCATTCTGTTTCGCTTTACAATTTATCTGTCTAGCTACCCTTCACACCTAAACCAATTTATGAGAGACAATTGTTGGTACATGAAATATGTAGCCGTTCTAGATATTATGAGTATACCGTTCATCTTTTCAGAATCAGCAAGCTCTTGATTATGTTCCATAAATAGTCACATTCAATTAATTTATCCTTTATTCCCAGATTTATCCTGAAGGTCTCACACAGATGTAATCTAATAAAAAACATAATATGGCCAACAGGGAAAAAAATAACACATATTGTTTGGTGAGATGTTTACTGATGCTGAGATAGTATAGGTAAAATTTCATCAATATAAACTATTAGAGTAGAATAGCATCAAATTTTCTTATTCTATAATACTGAAAATACAATTCCATTCACTCTCTCTGAATACTTTTTGGCCTTTATTCTCCAGTTTTCTTCCCTCCTAATGCACCTTTTATAAGTAGATATTCAGATGTCATTGTGTATTTTATAAACTATAAATATTATTTGAAATATAATTTATATGATATAAAATAGTTTATATTTTGTCTTGCATATGAAATATAAACGTAGGTTCAAAAAAGAAGGTGCACAAATCACAAGAGGAAAGTATAAAAATGATTGTCCATAAAATCTGTAGTAGTTATAATATTTATTATGATATAACATTTTTTAAATTTATATTTTAGACAAAATGAAATCAAAAAAACATTAAATAACTCAACCCCTCACTACCCAAGGCCTTTAGCACAGGTTGGGATGGGTGGGGAAGTGGTTAGGGAAAGCGTTGGGCTTCCCTGGTACCTAGGCCGGGGAGTGGAATACCAACCTCTCAGAAAAGCCCTGCATCCTATGTGACAATTCATTCAATTAGGCAGGGGAATAGTGATAGTAAATGCAGAGGGAGATGTCTAGATTGATGCCTGAGGTAGCATTTTAGGTTGTTCACAGACTGTGTGAGGCACACAGAAAATCTAAGAGGGGAATCAGGGGGCCCCAGAGAGGTGCAGAAATGCTAAGGAGCAGGTGGGTCTGAAGAGTCCTGTGGTTGAGATGATCAGGTGCAGCAATGCAGACCTGTGCTGGCACTGGCACATGCCCATATACTAGGAACTAACGGTTTTATTATCACCAAATGCCATAGTAAAAGGGGCCAGTGCCAGAGATACAAAGGATGACTCAAATCAGCTGGAAGCCCACACAGAATAAATACCAACACCTCCATTGCAATACATGTAGTCAGACCCCATCCCAGCCCAGGTAGAAGGAGGATAAGGTATCCTTTTTAGAGAGTTTGTATTTTGAATTGATTGAATATTTACCCTCTTCACTAAGAAATAAAGACTGTTTAAAGCTGAAATGCAGAAGTGCTGATGGCACTGAGATCTTCTATTAGTTGGGTTCTTGCCTCTCAGTGGGTCCTACACTCTTGCCCTAAACTTGTCAGACTGAGCAACAGCTCCAGTTAGGGATTAGTTAAGTCATAGAAAATAGATAAAAACACATTCTTTGGTGCATCTGAGCTGAAGTGAGTAAATATCTATTCTTGAACACTGTATTTCAATTCGTTCTTCCCATCTATTTCTATAACAGTTTTAGGCAGCATATAGGTGACATATATTAAAAAGAAAGTGATTTTATTTTGCCACTTTTCTCTGGGCAGGCCATACCCATTTAGTACTGCCAGACTTGTTTCAGGAAAGAGAGACTTCTCCTGCCATTGGTAGTCAAAGCCAATTACATATCACTTATTTACATATCACTTCATCAGACCTTCTAGGGGAAAGTGATGTCCTCTGCTATAAGTTCTTGATGTTGATAAGGTTTTCTACCGGTAAAATAGTTCCTTCTTTACTGGGACTTAACGTCTTTTCTTTTAAAGCAATAGCAACAGTTGTGGCAAATCTCATAATCCATATTTTTTTTAAAGGACATAGTATAGCAAAAAATACTACTCTCTAAAAGAGGTTGTCTGTATTTCTGGAAAATAACTTAATTTTATCCAACTTTAAGCAAATCAATTTGTAAGTCCTCAACCAATTATAAGTAGGTTTTTTTTTTAATTTTCACACAAAATGTTAAATGAGTTACAATTTTATAACATCAAGTTACTGTGTTTCATAAAGCTATGCCTCTCAATAACTGCCCAACATACAATTACATGGGAGAAATTTCTCCTATTAAATTTTGAAAATAATTTATTGTAAGGGAAATTTTTTGGTTATTAGGATTCAAGCCTATCAGGTTATATATATGTGTGTGTGTATATACATGTACATCTATATATGTGTGTGTATCCAAGTGTAAATCTTGTTGCCATTGTTCTTGGTGGCTTATTTTTTTCTATCCAAATAATTTTGATAATTTGACATAATCAAAATGTGTAACTTTTGAAAATAGAACAATCTCTCTGATAAGAAATATCTATATATGTATATATATATATGTATGTTAGAGTCTTGCTCTGTCACTCAGGCTGGAGTTCAGTGGTGTGATCATAGCTCATTGCAGCCTCGAACTCCTGGGCTCAAGTGATCCTCTTGCTCAGCCTTCCAAGTATCTGGGACTACAGGTGTGTGTCACTATGCCTGGCTAATTTTTTTATTTATTGCAGAGATGGGGTCTTCCAATGTTGCCCAGGCTTGTCTCAAACTCCTGACTTCAAGCAATCCTCCTGCCTCCACCTCTCAAAGTGTTGGTATTACAGGCCTGAGACACTGCACCCGGCCTGGTTTTAAGTTATGTTTTATTTTATTTATAAAATAAAATTTATATATATGAAGTTTATATATATATACATATATTTATATATATAAAATAGCCACTCATCAGGCCAATCCATTTTGCCTTGAGGTGGAGAGCTACAATGTTAATTCATTAAGTTTGGAGTATAAAATAAAAAAGTGATCCTCAAAAGAATTTTAGAATTAAAGCATTACTAATATGGCTACAAAGAAAATAAAATACCTAGCAATATATTTAACCAAGGAGATGAAAAATCTCTACAAGGAGAACTATGAAACACCGATGAAAGAAATCAAAGATGACACAAACAAATGGAAAACAATCCCATGTTCAGGGATCGGAAGAATCAACATCATTAAATGTCAATATTGCCCAAAGTGATTTACAGATTCAATGCAATTTCTATCAAAATACCAATGACATTTTTCAAAGATCTGGAAAAAACAATCCTGAATTTCATAAGGAATTAGAAAAGAACCTGAATAGCCAAAGCAATCCTAAGGAAAACAAAAAAAATCTGGAGGCATCACATTACCTGACTTCAAATTATACTACAAGCCTATAGTAAGCAAAACAGCATGGTACCTGTATAAAGGTAGACACATAGACCCATGGAACAGAATAGACAATCCAGAAATAAGCTATATAGATACAATCAACTGAAAAAAACCCCAGCATTATACAATTCAAAAAATACACTGGGAAAAGGACATCCTATTCAGTAATGGTGCTGAGAAAATTGGATAGTCTCATGCAGAAGAATAAAACAGGATCCCTATCTCTACCCATATACAAAAATGAATTCAAAATGGATTAAAGACTTAAATGTAAGACCTGAAACCATATGAATTCTAGAAGAAAACATAGGAAAAACTCTTCTGGACATTGGCTTAGGAAAAAAATTTGTGACTAATTTCCCCAAAGCAAATATAACAACAACAAAAATAAATGAATGAGACTTAATTAAATTAAAAAGTTTCTACACAGCAAAGGAAATGACCAACAGAGTAAATAGACAGCCTACAGAATTGGAGAAAATATTTGCATACTATACATCTGAAAAAGGACTAATATCCAGAATCTACAAAGAACTCAAACAAATCAGCAAGAAAAAAATCAAATAACCCCATCCAAAACTGGGTGAAAGACATGGACAGATTTTTTTGAAAGAAGATAGACAAATAGCCAACAAACATGAAAAAATGCTCCACATCACTTATCATCAGAGAAATGCAAATTAAAACCACAATGAGATTACCATCTTACCCCTGTCAGAATGTACATTATTAAGAAATCAATAAACAATAGATGTTGGTCTGGATGTGGTGAAAAGGGAATACTAATACAGTATTGGTGGGACTGCAAATTAGTACAACCTCTATGGAAAACATTATGGAGTTTCCTCAAAGAACTAAAAGTAGACCTACCATTTGATCCAGCAATTGCAATACTGGGTATCTACCCAAAGGAAATGAAGTCATTTTACAAAACAGACACCTGTACCTGAATGTTTATCACAGCACAATTCATAATAGCAAAGATATTGAGTCAATCTAAGTGCCCATCAATGGATAAGTGGATAAAGAAAATGTGATATATATATATTATATGTACCATGGAGTACTACTCAGCCATGAAAGGCATGAAATAATGTCTTTTGCAGCAATTTGGATGGAACTGGAGACAATTATCCTAAGTGAAGTGTGTCAGGAATGGAAAAACAAACACCACATGTTCTCACTCATAACTGGGAGCTAAATTATGAGTATGCATGGTTGTAAAGTGTTGTAAAGGATATTGAAAGCTAGGGAGACGGCGAGAGAGGAGTGGGATAAAAATTTACCTGTTGGATACAATGTACACTGTTCTGGTGATGAGTAAACAAAAAGCCCTGACTTCAGCATTATACAATTCACCCATGTAACAGAGAACAATTAATTGTGCCCCCTTAATCTATTAAAATAAAAAATACTAATTATGACAATAGGTACATGAATTTGTAGACGAAATTGATAAACCCTAAGCTACAACCTTGGCAGGAAGTATAGTATTTATTCTCTGCATGTTTGATTCATGGCTAACACTCAACATGTCTTTATTGAATGAGTGTTTTAGAAAGCTATAAGATGTTCATGTTTTCATACTAGAAGAAAATAACCTTTGTTCAAATCTAGTTATACTTACAAAAGCAAGCTGGCAAATATGATTTATAAACAACATTTCAAAAATAAAAGCATCCTTAGCATCAAGGAGAACTGGGATATACTCTGGCTCCTACACTAACTCATCTTGTGACCTCACTCAAGTTATATCCCCTCCCTAGGTCTCAGTTCAAAAATGTATAAAAGGAGTTTGGACCCATGACCTCTAGAATTTTCCAATCTGTGCTCAATTTCTTCACATATATTTCCTATGTGAAGCAAACAACACATATTCACCACTACCACTAGCATAGTTCTGATTGTCACCCCACCTTAAATGACCTTTAATGTTCTGTGGGCTTCAATCAGTACAGAGATAATAGAGATTATAGGAGTGAGGTAACAAGGCCATGCTATTATACTAGTCTTTATGGTAACAATTCTACCTGCACTATGCACACGATTCTGTCCCCTACTTTCTACATGCTGTGGATGCTGGGAAGGCAGGGATCATTTCTACTAACTTTTTGTCAAGTCACCAAAACATTTTATTGTAGTTGGCATGAGGTAGGTGATGATAAATATTTGTTTACTGAATGGTAAAAGGTCTCCTTCATGAATTAGTATATCTAGTTGAAAGGAAGCTTTGACTACAGTTGGTTGTGCATTATCTAAACAAAATGGAATACGATAGTACAAAAAAATGTGTGCCAAATCCACTAGGAATCAAGGACTATAATTTTTCCTGGAGATACAAAATCCTAGCCCTGAAAAATTTGGTGTGACAAACATGCAGAAGATTATTTTTCTGTGATATGGTAAAATAGAAATAAGTAACAGAAACACTTAGCCCAGCCTGGAAGGAGGCTCTGGCAAGGCCTTTGTGGAGGATATGATCTCTGAGCTGAATCTCGGAGGACAAGTGGAATATAGACAGGTAAAGAAAGGGAGAAAGGCATTCCAGGTTGAAGTAACAAGCTGTGAATGAAGGCATGAGCTATAGAACAGTTCTGGTCTCTCCTAGGATTTCTAATTACAGGAGACCATTTAGCAACCAATAGCGACTTGGAAAATCTAATATACGAGTTCTGAGCAAGATGGATGTGAAGTTATTTAGTAATTAACCAGACTGTGGTGGTTAATTCCAGAGGGAATCCTAATCGAGAATCCACTTAACTGACTGCCTCTTAAAAAGTTGAAATATAGCACAGCTATGACAGCATTCAGTCCAATGCTTCTGACAGGAAAACATAATTATTGATTTTGAATAGATTGAAATTGGACAAAAAGCAGGGTCAAGGAAAGCCACCTCTAATATAGAAAAGGTGTTTTTTTGTTGATATCTATATGCCATTGGCCACAGTAGTTTACCTGTAACACTACAGGTGGATGAAGCATACCTTCTAGGAGTGTGTCTGAGGTTAGATTCCTGAAATTCATACTTCATGCAAATTTTTCTGAGAATTAAAATGTTAGATTTTTAGGTTTTGTCCTTTCCTATTTTGACTCCTGATCCCTGTTTTTACTGTGATGCCAGAAATACAGGGTTTTTTTTGTTTGTTTGTTTTTTTGAGACAGAGTCTCGCTTTGTTGTCCTGGCTAGAGTGAGTGCTGTGGCGTCAGCCTAGCTCACAGCAACCTCAAACTCCTGGGGCTCAAGTAATCCTTCTGCCTCAGCCTCCCGAGTAGCTGGGACTACAGGCATGCGCCACCATGCCCAGCTTATTTTTTCTATATATATATATATATATATATATATTTTTAGTTGTCCAGGTCATTTCTTTCTATTTTTTGGTAGAGACGGGGTTTCGCTCTTGCTCAGGCTGGTCTCGAACTCCTGACCTTGAGCGATCCACCCGCCTCGGCATCCCAGAGTGCTAGGATTACAGGTGTGAGCCCGCGCCCGGCCAAAAATACAGGTTAATCTGAGAATATGTGACTGATAAAGGTTTGTGTAAACTTTCTAAACCACTCATTCTGACACAGCCAAGCGAGGCACCTGTGAGAACCCACGTGCTGTTCTTAAACTTTATCTTCTCTGTACATAACATTCTGTATTTAGCTCATTCATTTTTCTTATCACAATGCTTGTTCTGATTTCCTTTTGTATTCCACACTAGACTACATCCTCCCAGGGAAGAGAGCCCTTATCTGTCATGGCTGTATCCTCCATGGCTAACCCAGGCTTGTACATCACAGATACTTGGGAATGTTTCTAGGAGCTAATAAACGGCTATTGTTGTGCTTTACATAACAGCATGGGAACACACGTCAGCATGTAGGAGAAAATTCTAAGCATGAAATATACTATGCCACAACTTTGCCTCTCACAAGGCTGCTTTGTAAAAACATCTTCTGTTACTCTGCCATCTGCCTTACAACCTTTCCTTTTTTTTCCTTTGTTTCCTGATTGCCACTTTTTAAGATTACTTGTGCCAGCTTAATCATTGCCTCCTTTCCCGCCCTTCTTGTTGAGGTGGGTATCATTTCAGCCACCTCCTTCTGCACTTGTCTTATCAGAGCCTTCTTTGCTCTTCAGAGACGGTGCCTTCACAAAGCAAGGAAGTCCTAGGCCAAAGCTTTTCTTTCCTAGCATAGTTTCCTTAGATGATTTGCCAAAAACCAAGTTCCTCAGTGCTTCATGTTTATCTCCATATTTCCCCTGGCAACATTCTAAAATGTTACCTTTCTTTTGTCCCTCCATGTCCCTTTCTCATTCACTTTGGGAGACAGCGTATTGATCAACAAAACAGATTACACCTCCCTGCCTACAAACCCATCCGCGATTGCCAATATCATTGCATCTTCCCCCTTTAGTCCTAGAAATGCCTTTCTTTCTCTTCAGGGATAAACTCTTTCCTTGAGCTCTTGATCCCAATCCCTTCTCTTTACCCAAGTTGTTTGCTCTACCAATTATAATACTTTTCCTATAGCTTCATTGTCTCCCCCACACTAGATCATTCCTCTCTCTCTCTCTCTCTCTCTCTCTCTCTCTCTCTCTCTCTCAGTCTCTCTCTCTCTATATATAATATATATAATATATATGCATACATATATAAAATTCCTGAAAAAAGGCCTCCCTTGACTCCACACCTACCTGCAGATACAAGTCAGTTTTCTGCTCCATTTTCAACCATCATTTCACTTTCACTCTCACTCTTCATTGTTCAATTCATTGTGGTTTGGCTTGTGCCTGCTCCCCCACGGAAACAGCTCAGCCAAAGGTTACCTACTGGAAATCACCATATTAACTAATCCAAAGAACCTGTCTGCCACAAATGATATAGTGGATCTTGCTTCTTGAATCTTTTAAATTGTTGGTTTCCATTATATTCTTCCCACCACCCCCATTTTCCTCTTACCTTTTTAGACCACTGATTCCTCGTCTTCTTAAATGGTCTGTTTCTCTCCAGATCATATCTTAAATATTGGTGTTTTCTCAAGGATTCTGTACTGTGCCCTCTCCACTTCACTTTCTACCCTGCCCTTTCTCTGGGTGACCTCATCAATGATCATGGTTTTACCCTCTCTCTGTACAACAATGACTCCAATGTATTGTCACTACCTTTGATCCCTCCTCTGGGCTTAAGATAATCAACTGTCTACCATACCAACTGGGCGTCACCACATAGATGTTTCTAGCAAATCTAAACTAACATTTCAAAGCTGTTTTTGTTGTCGTTTTTGTTCACATATTAACTCCAGATTTATTTCTTTCATGTATCCTCTATTGCAATGCATTCTGCCATTATCCACTGAATAGAAATCTGGTGAGTTGGTACACTTCTACTCTATCACTCTCTATATCTGTTATATGTCAGGGTTTGATCAGAAGAATAGAAGCACTGTAAATGACAGAAAATATAGATTTATATTGGAATTTGATTCTAAGGAATTGGGGAGGCTGGTAAAACAATTTATGTATGAAAATCTGGTGCTGGGTCTGGTTCAGGAAAAGCTGAATAAAAACCAGCGTGAGCTACAGGGGCCGTGACCCCAGCAGTTGTCTAAGCCAATAAGGTAAGCCAGTATGTCAGCAACAACGTGTGTGAGCTGCAACTGGCCCATTGCCCCCACTTACATTCCCCGCATTAAAAAAATATATTACTACTGTTTTGCATCTGCCATTCAAATCTCCCACAAAATATTTCATATGACCCGTGTTAACCTGGAGCTATGAAATGAAGGGAATTATGAGAAACATGGTTCCATAATAATAACTGACACAATACAAACTCATCACAACATCCAGTAAGTTAACAAATCCTGTCAAGCTCTAAATTCTGTCCCTTTATCCACATCATTGCTGGAATAACCCAGTTCAATTTGAAATAACCTCCTTCCTGGTGCACCAGCCTCTTCACTGGTTTCCTTTCATCTAGTCCACCCTACATCCATGAATCCATCCTTCATAGCATCCCCACAATGCTCTACCTATGAAAATTAAATCTGACAATGTTAATCAATTTATACATAAGTTTCATATCACCCACAAAAATTTAGTCCAAGTGCTTTAGCCTAATATAAAAAATCCTTTAAGATCTGGTCTCACGCCCATTATTCTTGCCTTGAACTTGAGCGACTGTGGAATGTGTACAGTATCTACTTCCCTAATCATATAAATGTATTAATTTGCTCATGCTATACTTTCTGTCTCAACAACTCCCCACCTCATCTTACCCCATACATAGTTAACCTGGCTAAATCTCTCTTATCCAACCCAGATGCAATTTTATTTGGAAAATCCTTCACTGATTTCCATCCATTCTTCCTCTTAAGCTAGCTTAACTCTCCCTCATTTGAGCTCTGATAGCAGCCATACCTTGGACATTTCACTTTCATAGCAAGCACGACATTATTTTCAAATTATCTCTTTGTCCTCTTTGCTCTTGGGCAATAGGTGTTTTAGGATAAGGACTGAGATTGGTTCATTTTTTTCTTGCCAGACCTAAATCGAGTTTGATGCATAAAATATGTTTGACAATGTTAGCTAAATGAAACTGAATTGACAGTGTCTTCATATTGTCCAGCAAAGTACACTGCGACTGGCCCTGTGATACCAACAAATGAGAAAATAGAGGAAAATACACCATATTATATTTTAAGTCCAGAGAGAACTATTTTATCCTTCCAATGTGTGCCTTCTAGTACTTCTCTCTAAGAAGGTTTCAATGAGATGAGAAAATTAAACTCTAAGAAATTATAAAGGTTTTACTTTCTATAAAGAGATAATGGCCTCATGGAAATTTTATGTATATTTTTAATTCTTACATTGAAATAGATTTGACACTCAAGAAAATTAGCTAAAAAATATAAAATTTATAGGAATTTAATAAAGTAGTCAGATATACAGTAAATATGTAAAAATCTATAACTTTCTTTTAAACCAGCAATGAATAGTTAGAAAATATATTAAAACAGATAACCTTATTCCCAGTCTGAAACTACATTGACTTGCGTAAAGGGAGATTTGAATAAATGACTATGAGAAGTTCCTGTCTGAAAAGAGTAGTTGTTTGAAAATGATGTCAATTCTTTTTATTGTGATTAATAGGTTAAATGCAACTTGCTCAAAATCTAAAGAAAACATTTAAAGACTTTAACAAAATCATTTAAATGCTCATTTGGAAGTGTAAATGGACAAGCACAGGTACGTAAATTTTGAAAAAGAATAGTTATTATAGGAACTCAAACCTCTCAGATATTTAAAAATGTGTTATAGATCTAAAATAATTAAAACATTGTAGAAATGAATGAAACATTAATGAAGTAGAAAAATAATTCTAAAGCACAAACTAATATGTATAAAAAATTTAAAAGATGAAGGCAGCATTTTAAACCAGTGGAGAAGGAAGCATCATTCAATAATCTAGGCCGAGACAATGGCCTATAAATGCAGAAAGAAAATGAAATAAGCTTCTGCTTCATTTCAAAATCCCGAATATATTATTCCAAATGGATGAAAGGACTCTATGTTTTTAAAAAGGGAGACTATAATTCAGTGGTTCTTAACCAGGAGTGATTTTGAAACTTCTAAACTTGCTGCAATACACAGAAAATCCCCTTGTAATAAAGAATCACCCATCACAATGTCAGTAATGCCAATGAGAAACCCTGGTCTAGTCAAAAAGGCAAAAATCCATAGTGGTTAACTATTCATAGTATTAGCATAATTAACAATATAAGGAGCCAACATGACAAATTGACTTTAAAGCATGATTGGCTTTTTTAAAGTGTAAGAAATAAGACTTTTAGGGTGGTTTCAATTAGAATTGGGAGTAGGGTATATTAGCCAGGGTCCAACCAAAGGACAGAAACCACCAAGCAATTTGAGCAGGAAACCTTTTATATAAAACAATTTTAAGTATAACAGAGTTTGAAATAATGAGAGATTAACCCATAAGAAGTAAAGAAAACTCTATAGAATTAACAGATACAAGTAGAAGTCACTTATTCCTAGAGCTGAAATAGAGTATATGAAAAAGAGATCACCCTATTTGCTGATGCAGATTTGCTGAAGTGGGCATGGCTCATGGGATGGCAGAGAAGTGCCGTGGTATCATGCTGGTGGAAGTTGCTAAAAATCTATTCTCTAGATTTAAGTAGTTAGGGTGTGTATATCAGCTGAGCCTAAATTACAGTGGTAGCATTTTCTCCCTCCAGCATTTCCTTTTCTGTCACAAAGATTACACAAAGGCTATGCTAGATTGCACCCCCTGATGAACTTCTGCAATTGGCAGTTAGAATCCATTCCTCTCCCCGGTTCCTTATTCCAGGCCCTTGGGATGCACAGGTGGATTTTTGCTGTTGCATTGTGTGAGATACTTCTCTGTCCTTATGATCTATCCCCTTTCTTGCTTAAGCAGAGAAAGAAAGAGAAAGACATAATAAAAACAGGCAAATAACATGAATAAAAATTAAAGAAGAAATTCAGATGGCTAATAAACTTGCAAAACTGTTCAGCCTTTCCAATTTCTAATTTTTAACTGTACAGTACTTCTAAGTATTAAAGAAGATTTTGAAAAGTTATGCAGAGATGTAATGTTCTTTTTTTAGGACCTTATTCTTTCATCACTTATAGATTATGTCAGCTGGGAGTTGATGTTAGATAAATTACTCTCATGTATGTAATTGTAAGTTTGTTACACCATTCAGTGGTCTAGGTGAAATACAGTATAAGAGTAAGGGCAAGCATTTAACAACAGGAAGTCATCATGGAGCATAAAAATTGAAAAATGCAGAATAAATATCTTGTCTTCCTAAATTAATTGATCTAATCAAGAAGCATGTTACTGTTGATGCCATGATTACTGTGATATACCCACAGGGGAAGCTGAAGGCTCTGTTCTTGTGCCTAATGTTATCACAGAATTTATTATCATGGAACTGACACATTTTCAAAACATTGCATTAAAATTAACTAAAAACTATAACCAGAAAATTGAGGAATGAAGACCAAATATTCAGCATACCAAATAGTTTTATCTAAATATGAGCAATCCCATATAATAAATAATAGTAGCTAAAAATTATTGAGAACTTACTAGATGCCAGGCACAATGACTAGTTCAGTACATTATCTTACTTCACCAACTTTTGAGGTTGAGTACTAGTATTATCACTAGTATTATCACTGTTTTACAGATGGGGAAATTATGGCTGAAGATATGAAGTAAGTGGTAATACTTGGATTCAAACTCTGATCTATCTGACCATAAAACCTATGCTTATTAGATGAAATATAAATATCCTATGCCCATTAAATTTTATTTGTATAATTTTATTCTGATTTTAAAAGTAAAACTTGTGCCTTCGGGAAAAAATAAAATTTTAAAAGTACAAACACAAAACAGAAAAATATTAACATATTATCATATTTCCTTCTAGCAAGTTTGTAATAAGCAATAATAAGCAATTTGTGCTTATTATCACAAATTGAGATCATACTACATGTCTTAGAATCTGTTTTGTTTTTTCTGTCATAAGGAATTTCTCATGTTAAAACATGTGTAAGAAGTTATAAAATATTTAATCATAATACTATATAATGATCTTTAATCAGTTCTATAGTATAGTGTTGCTTATTTATAATTTTTGATTTTATAAATCTTTTTGTATAATATATCTATTTATAAATTTCATTTCTGTAAATTAATCAAATATATTGCATAGGAATAAATCATGAAAAATTTACCTCAAGAAAAAGTGCATCAATTTCTAGAAGTTTGTGAGAAGATATATTTTCTTATTCTTTTGACCATAATAACTCCTGGTTATTATTTAATTTTAAAATTTATAGGGAAAGTAGTGTCTTCTTGCTTTATTTTAATTTCTTTCCTTATTTTTTATATTAAGTTTATTTCATTGCAAGCATCTTAAAGAGGCCCTGCTTAAGCAAAAAGGAATTTTTTGGACTACTGAGAAGCTTGAAACATTGAAAATACAATTGAGCAGTCTCAATCTCAGTTGAAATAGGTTAATTCAGGAGATATGGAAAGCATGAACTAATGGAGAGTTTCTTTAGGGTGCTGCTATTTCAACAATTCAACATTGACTTTTCTCTGCAAAGAGTGTTGATTGCCCTATGTTGTGTCAGGAGGGGTACAGTTCTGGCAAAACCCTGTGGAGTAGGAGGTGTGTTGCCCCAAAAGGAGACAATGGCCAAAAAAACCAGGCATCAACCTTAGTACTGAAAAACATATCCTCATGTATTTTTTGGCTAGTGGTACTTCTCTTTTAGTGAATTACTTCTTCTTTGTATGTCTTTGAATTTCTCAACTACTATGTTTGTCCTTTTCTTAATGAGTTATACTATATTTTTATATATGAGAACACATACACCATATTTTTTATATTCATTATAAATCTTTTTCCCCTGAGCTTGGTTTTGCATGAAAATTTGGAATATGATAATAGAGGCTTATTTGCAAAAATCTTTAATTTTTATGTAGTTAAGTGAGTAGGTTGTTTGCTTTATTGTTTCTGCATTTGCTGTTATATTTAGAATGTTATTCCTAGTCTAATAATCTATTTAAATGAACTATCATAGCTACTATCTCTGGTGTTACCTTATTATTTATATGTATTTTCTCATGCTTTGCTCTTTTTTCCTATGTTTTACACTTTGCTGTTAGTCCTTCTCTCTTATATTCTAATTTCACAAACCAGTCTCTTGCCAGGTCCTATATTCAGAAGCTGCCATTTCATAATCAAATGCCAATAATCAGAACTTAGATGTTTTATTTGTCAATAAATATTTAGTTACTTTCTTAGGATCTATTTTAATTTTTAATTATTATGGGTACATAATAGTTATACATCTTTATAGGATACATGTGATGTTTTGATAAAGGCATACCATGTAAATTCATCAAGTCAGGGTAATTGAGGTATCCCTCACCTCAGGCATTTAACTTTTCTTTGTGTTGGGAACATTCCAGTTCCATTCTTTTAGTTATTTTCAAGTATACCCTAATTTATTTTTGATTATAGTCACTTTGTTATGCTATCAAATATTGTTCATGTTATCTAACTATTGAATATATTTTTGTACCCATAAACCAGCCCCACTTTATCCTCCCCTCCCCATTACCCTTCACAGCCTCTGGTAACTGCCATTCTACTCTCTATATCCATGAGATCAATTATTTTTAATATTAGCTCCCACATATGAGTGAGAACACATGAGATTTGTCTTTCTGTTCTTGACTTATTTCACTTAACATAATGTTCTCCAGGTCCATCCATGTTGTTGCAAATGGCAGGATTTCATTCTTTTTTGTGGCTATATAATATTTCATTGTGTATATATATCACATTTTCTTTATCCATTCATCCGTTGATGGACACTTAGGTTGACACTATACTTTGGCTATTGTGAATAGAGCTGCAATAAACACGGGAGTGCAAATATCTTTTTAATATATTGATTTCCCCTCCTTTGGATATATACCCAGCAATGAGATTACTGAATCACATGATGGTTCTATTTTTAGTTTTTTAAGGAACCACCATACTGTTTTCCATGGTAATTGCACAAATTTATATTCCCACCAACAATGTATGAAGGTTCACCTTTCTCCACATCCTTGCCAGCATTTGTTATTGCCTGTCTTTTTGATAAAAGCCATTTTAACTGGGCTAAGATGATAAGTCATTGTAGTTTTGATTTGTATTTCTCTGATGACTAATGGTGTTGAGCATTTTTTCATATATCTGTTGGCCATTTGTATATCTTCTTTTGAGAAATGTCTATTCAGATCCTCTACTTATTTTCTAATTGAATTATTTGGTTTTTTTTCCTATTGAGTTGTTGGAGCTCCTTATATATCTTAATTATTCCCTTGTCAGATGCCTATTTTGCAAATATTTTTCCCCATTTTGTGGGTTGTTTCTTCATTTTGTTGATTGTTTCCTTTACTGTGCAGAAGGTTTTTAGCCTGATGTGATTTCATTTGCCCAATTTTGCTTTGGTTGCCTATGCTTTGGGGATATTACTCAAGAAATCCTTGCCCAGGCCAATGTCCTGGAATATTTCCCCATGTTTTCTTTTAGTAATTTCATAGTTTCAGATTTAGATTTAAGCCTTTAAAATTGATTCAAACTTGATTTTTGTATATGGTAAGAGATAAGGGTTTAGTTTCATTCTTCTACATATGAATATCCAGTTGCCCCAGCACCATTTATTGAAGAGACTGTCCTTTCCCCACTGTATGTTCTTGGCACCCTTGTCAAAGATAAGTTCACTACAGATGTATGTATTTATTTTTGGATTTTCCAACTTCATTCCATTGGTCTATGTGTCTGTTTTTATGCTAGGACCTTTCTTGGGTTCTTGACAGACTTCCCATAGCCTGAGAATAGAGGATACCCCAAGAACACAAAATTTTATTTGAGAAACTTCAATATTATCCTTGTTATTCTACTAGTGGATTTTCATTCTGTTCTCTTTTCATGAGGATTTGACCCCACCACAGCCCTCCTGCTTGCTAGGTGTTGAAGGACAATAGTGAAGCAGTTCAAACACTGAAAGGAAGTTATCCTCTGAGAGTAACATAAATAAGAATCTGTCCTGCACCTGGCACAGAATAACATACCATAGTTATTTATTGCTTGAAAAGCAAATGAAATTTAAATAATTATGAACATTAAATATATCCTGAATGTCAAGTCTTAAAATAACTTATTTTTTAACCTCTCACTAAGGAGACCTTCAAATATATGCACAAGCAGAGAATAAATATGTTTTAATGTACTTCCCATGAGTCCATCTCCCAGTCTGAACAATTAGAATGGTTTTAGAGTACTTCTTAAAGATTAGCATGTCAAAAGAGAATAGACAATCAACATTTCTCTGCGGCAACATTCACAAGAATATACTTCTGAAAGTCCTCAGTGGTATTTAAGCCTGCTAAAAAGCCTCATATGGCTAAGAGTGTTGGCATACTTCCTTATATAATTCATCAATATCTGTTCAATATTGTGGGAGATAAAAGTAAATGAGATATTCAAAAGTCTAGAATCTATGGTGATACTTGAGCAATGTAAGAGAGTGTAACAGAAATTTAAAACAGAATTGGGTTCAAATTTAGGGCTCTGCCATTTTCTAGTAACATGTCCTTGGACATGATAAAGTTGTGGCACTAAGATTTCTTCTCTAAAAATGAAAATTAATAGTGCCTATTTCTTAAGGTTTTATAGGAATCAAATGAGATTTTATATTTCTATGTTCAATACAATACCTTCATTGTGATGTTGAGCAAATGCAAATCTATCCCACCCCAAAAAAATTTCAATTTAAATTTGCATTAAGATTTCCAGAATTCATCTATATGAACTTCTAGCTGACCATGGCAAATAACTTATGTTAAAAATTTTTAACAGTTTTACTCTTTTTCAAATCTAGAGGCTGAAGCCAAATTAAGAGTATGAGTTGTGAAATCAAACCTGAAAGAATATGCACGTAGCTGCTAGGGATGAGGGTCTGGAGATATCCAGCTAAGAAAAATTTTATGCAAATGAATCACATTTGGATAAGAATCAGGTTTCAAAGTAGGCAGAAGAAGGCCGCCAAAGAACGGTTTTCGTGCAGTATTTATATCAATCTGTTGAAATATCTGTATTATTTAATGTGATTTCAAAGACTTCACAGCAACATTTACATGAAAAAATTTATATGATGAATATTAAATTTTTGAAAGCAGAACACAAAATTGCATATATACTATTCTCCCAACCATATAAAATGTTGATTTATGAAGATAAAGAGTAAACAGGACCAGGAAAAAATGAAATAGTACATTAAGACAGTGAGATTGTTTTATTTTTCTTTTCCTTGTTCAGTTTCCTTTATGTTACAAATTGTGCGATTAAAAAAAGTTAAACATTAGTCCATGGGGATGAAGGAAGGCTAAGCTAGATCACATCAGATGGCATAGTCCTCAGTATGTGGATTGGGTGAAGACAGGGTCTCCAGGCACTGTGCACAGGGTTATTTCCTGAGCTAACCTTCCTTACTCTTGATGTTATGCCGGTGCAGGGAGAGAGATCAGAACCTTGAAAGTCCTGTGACAGGGAGACAGTGATGAGAGATTGTTATTGGTACTATTCGGGAGCCTGTCCAAGATTCTGACCTTTGTTAAATTTACTGAGCTATTAGTCAGAACTTTCGTTTCTTAGCTTCACACACTCCTAAAGTCAGGACTTAGAACTTCTTCTAGGTTGTTGGCAGAAACAACAATCTGCAACATGGATATTACTGAAGCTCCCATAGGGAAGACAAAGAAGTATTTTCTGTGGCATATCCACTCACACACAAACTTCACGAGTCTACTTTTTAAGATCCTCTAGTTTTGCTAATAGTTAGGAGTTTCCATCTTTACCTTTCCTCCACTCAATATTTAATCTGTCCAGCTCTTCTTTTCCTTGTTCCCAGATCTTTTCTCCATCCCTACATAATTTCCTATTCTCATTCAGGAAAAGTCAGTCTGGTTGCTGCTCCAAAAAGCAAACGCTCATACCCACAGACATCACCTCACTCAGCAAATAAAGTGTCCTCCAGTTACCAGAAGCCACTCTTCTAGGAAACCCTTCCTAAAAGAAGGATTCAATAATTATTTTTTTTCTTTTTTCATTGACACTGCATACTCTTTAAATTGTCTTATAACTGATAAATATGATTTTTTTGTTTTTAATCTCAATATGTGTTAGAGTCAGAGAAACTCAATTAGAAGACATTGCATTTAATAGATGTAAAACCATCATTCTAATTTTATTTTGGAAATAAAAATGTGAAGGAACTATAAAGTTAAAAAACAGGCAGTTTGATCTTTTTAAAATGCCTGTGCCATTTCCATATTTAGATGCTTTATCTAGAAATGTGGCACAATGGTCAAAACAAGAAGTGGCATTAATCAAGCAGGGCGCCTTAGTAAATTAAAGAAAAATGTTAAGCATAGAAAACCTTCATTTGTGCATTTCTAATAAATTTGAGCATTATACAAGTAAAATATTGGTAGTTCCAGCATTTGACTTCTAACAAATGAATTCTGTACCCTGGTGGTAATAGTTATTGCTTTTTAGCTTGCTGCAATTCATTTTTCATTGCCCAAAATTCTGTAGCCTAAAATGAGAAGGAAAGTATATCTTTACCCATGAGGGATTGTGACAATTTCTTAATTATAATTGAGCATTATGAAAATGAGTAAGTATATAAGTATATAAATTTTATATAAATTTATATATATTTATATAAATTTATAAGTATATAAATTTTACAATTTTATATTCACCTTCAGGGTAAGGAAAAAGCGGGACTTTTTCAGTTCTCCTTACATGCTCTTTTTAGATAAAGGATAGAGAAACTGATATAGCAAACAACCCCCAAATTTCAAACACTTAAATTAAAATGTATTTCTCACATCACAGTTTACTCAGATCAGATAAGAGTGCTGTTCTTTGTGGTCATTTAGGAACCCAGGTCATGAGTTTTCTCTCTAGGTTCTCCCTCTTCTGGGACCTTGGCATCCTTTACTGGGTCCTCTACATCTGCCCATGGAACAAAGAAAGTGAGAAAGAGAGAGAGGGAGAGAGCACACGTAAGGAATGCATGATGTTTGGAGACCGGGACCTGGAAGGGGCACCTCATATTTGTTCGTCCGCACTTCCTTGGCCAGAATTCAATCACAGAGCCCCATTGGCTGCAAGGGGAGTGAGTAAGATAGTCTGTCAGTGTGTCCAGAAACACAAATAAAGATGAGCACCAACTTTCCATGTCACAAGGTCACTGTCTCGACATTGTATTTAATATGAAATCCCCCAGGATGCTTAGCAGTGCTAAAGCCACAGAAGAAAAGAGATGCACAGGGATTCTGTTGTCATTTAAGTCACCACTACCACTCCCCAGTTTTAGATGTCAGAAAAAAGAAATACAAGGCTTTTGAGGTTAAAAAACTAGTTATTGGTAGAGTTGCAACGGTAACTCAAGTCTCTTGAATTCTAGTTCAAGGTTCTTTCCGCCATACCACATGCCTTCAAAAAACCAAAGTATTGACATGGGGTATAAAGATTTGACTTAATATGATGCAACTCTGGAAGGCAAAATGAGAAACGAGGTTAAAGTGAAGGAGAAATTATTTATTTTCAATTTATAATATATAGTTGGCCCAAGAGGGAATGAGCTACTTAGTAAAACAACAAATTTGCCGAAGAAATATTAACTGAAAGCTCTGTGGTCGTTTCTCGGGCTGTTGCTGAAGTAGAGTTCTGTCAGGTAAACTCAGGGGTTCAACTAGTAAAAACTGTAATAAAAACATGGTCTGTTTTTAGTGTCCTTTTGTGGTCAGAAATGTAAATATTTTGTGGTTGTCTCTGTAGAAAAAATGTTCTTCTTAACTAACAAAAAAATGTAACCTTTCATGAAAAATGCCCTTATTTTATCAAGATGCAGAGAAGAGAAATGGGGTAAAGCCTCAGCCCTGTGTCAGTCCTGACAAAGGCCAGATATTTTAGTAGATATCTGGTACCATCAGCCTCATCAATAATGCATCTCTGAAAGGAAAGAATTAACAGGAGTTCTAACTCTCCCTATCCCTCCTTCAAGACATCCAAGGTATTATTTCACTGATCCAATATCATCATAAATACTCTGACAGGTTTCATTTGCAAGAAGATAAGTTCATATTGAAGGTTTTTGCAGACTATACCTGATCTCTCTGGATAACTTATTTTAATGAAACCTAGGATTTTGTGGATTGATAGATACAGCTAGATACAGAGGCCCTCTATTGGCCTAATAGAATATACATAGTAAGAAACCACAAACTGGAATGGCTTCCTCTGTGCCAAACTGTACCACATACAGTTGGTGGTCCTCACTTTGAACCAGAACACATGTTGGTGTGAGAAAAGGGACATCAAGGAGGCTTATTAGGTGGGTTCAGGATCTTATAGCAGAGACTCATGTGGAATTTGGTAATGTTTAGTAAATTTTGTTGCAGCCATGATCTGTGATTTGCATGAATCTGTTTTGATAATTCAACATCTTTAAAAAATTTAATTGATGAAAGTTGTATATATTTATCCTGCACAACATATTGTTTTGAAATATATACATTGTGGAATAGCTAAATTGAGTTAATTAACATATGTATTATCTTACTTATTTTTTTGTGATGAGAATACTTAAAATCTACTCTCAGCAATTTTCAATAATATAATACATTGTTATTAACTATAGTCACTATGTTGTAAAACAGATCTCTTGAACTTACCCTTTCTGTTTAAACTGAAATTTTGTATTCTTTGGCCAACATCTCCCAACCACCACCCCCACAGACCCTGGTAACTTCCATTCTGTTCTTTACTTTTGTAAATTCAACTTTTATAGATTCCACATATAAGTGAGATCATGTAGTATTTGTCTTTCTGTGCCTGGCCTATTTCACTTAACATAAATTCCTCCAGATTCATCCATATATTACCTATAACATCTTTATCTATGAAATATTGTCTGTGCCATGCATAACAACCACTCACCAAATGATTTCTTGACCTTGACACAATAAGTGCTTATCTCACCATAATTTAGACTAGAAACCATCCTAAATATCAGTAATGTAAAAATGTCAAGAATAGTGTTGTGGATTAAGATTCAACTATTAACATGATAATTATAAATTATATTAAGCATAATATCAACCTAAAAAATAACATTTATGGCAAATTGATCTTAGAATTATGACCCCAATAAAATTACTTAGGCTCTTTGTGTCTCCTTTCTTCATCTGCAAAATTTAGATGTTGCATGTAAAACAATTAAAATATTGTCTGGCACTAGGATGCACTCAATATATATGTTAACTGTTAATATATAGTTATAGGAAATGAAATGTATTAATATTAAAGCAAACTTGAAAAAAGGAGAATGAAGGAAAATATTTGTAGACTATACATTTAATAAGGGATTAATATACAAATATTCAAGGAACTCAATAGCAAGAAAAAAAAGTAACCTGATTAAAAAATGGGCAAAGGACCTGAATAGACATTTCTCAAAAGAAAACAAAAACAGGCCGGGCGCGGTGGCTCACACCTGTAATCCTAGCACTCTGGGAGGCCGAGGTAGGTGGATCGCTCAAGGTCAGGAGTTCGAGACCAGCCTGAGCAAGAGCGAGACCCCTGTCTCTACTAAAAATAGAAAGAAATTATCTGAACAACTAAAAATATATATATATATATATATATATATAGAAAAAATTAGCAGGGCATGGTGGCACATGCCTGTAGTCCCAGCTACTCGGGAGGCTGAGGCAGGAGGATGGCTTGAGCCCAGAACTTTGAGATTGCTGTGAGCTAGGCTGACACCATGGCACTCTAGCCAGGGCAACAGAGCCAGACTCTGTCTCAAAATAAATAAATAAATAAATAATAAAAAAAATAAAAAAACAAAAATGGACAACAGGTATATGAAAAAATGCTCAATGTCAGTAATCATCAGAGAAACACAAATTAAAAACAATGAGATATCACCTTATACCTGTTACAACAGCTATTATCAAAAAGACAAAATATAATGAGTGTTGATGAGGATGTAGAGAAAGGAGAACCCTTGTACATTCCTTGGAGGGAATGTAAGTTAGCGCAGCCATTATGGAGAAAGTATAGAGGTTTTTTGAAAATTAAAAATGTGATCCAGCAATCCCTCTTCTGGCCATATATCCAAAGGAAATGAAATCAGTATATTGAAGAGAAACCTGTACTCTCATGCTCATTGCATCATTATTCACAATAGTCAAGATGTGGAATCAACCTAAGTGCCCACCGATGGATGAATGGATGAAGAAAAAGTAGCATGTGTGTATATATCTATTTTCATATTATATGCAGAATTCTACTCAGCCTTTTAAAAAAAAGGAAATCCTATCATTTGGTACAGCATGAATGGACCTGGATGACATTATGTTAAGTGAAATAAGCCAAGCACAGAAAGACAAATACTGCATGATCTCACTTATATGTAGAATGTAAAACAGTCAAACTCATAGAAGTAGAAAGTAGAATAGTGGTTACCAAGGACTGGGGTAGGGGTATATTGGGGAGATATTTGTCAAAAGATATAAAATTTCAGTTAGACATAAATAGAAGTCCAAGAGATTTATTGTACATCATGGTGAGTATAGTTAATAACAATGTATTATATTCTTGGAAAACACTAAAAGTATAGATTTTAAGTGTTCTCACCATAACAAATAAGAAAGCGAGGTAATGCATATATGTTAATTAGCTTGATTTAGTCATTGTACAATGTACGCATATTTCAAAACATCATGTACACAATAAACATATGATGATTTTTGCCAATTGAAATAATTTAAGAAAGAAAAAAGATAAAAAATAAGGAAATCCTGTCATTTGTGACACGTAGATGAGTCTGGAGGACATTAGTCTAAGCTCATTAACCAGGCACAGAAAGATAAATATTGCATAGGCTTACGTGTGTGAGGAATCTAAAATAGTTGAATTTAGAGAAGCAGAGAATAGAAAGATGGTTACCAGGGGCTCTGGGGTGGGTGAGTCGGAATGGGGAGATGTTGGTCATAGGGTACAAAGTTTCAGCTCAACAGAATAAATAAGTTCTAGTGATCTATTGTACAGTATGGTGCCTATAGGTAACAATAATGTTTTGTATTTTTGAAAATTGCTAAGAGAGTCTATCTTAATGTCCTCACCACAAAATAATGATGAGTATGTGAGGTGATGGATATGTTAATTAGTTTGATTTAATCATGTCACAACGTATACATATATCAAAACATCATGTTGTAAACCATAAATATACACAATTTATAATTGCCAATTATACCTTAATAAAGCTGGGGAAAAATGGGAGGGGGAAAATCACTCATCTTTGCATCTCCCTAAACAATTTAGCCACTTTCTTTTGGTACCTGTCTAAATATACTCACATTTTTTCCTTTTCTTTCTTCAGAGACAGAATCTTGCTCTGTGGTCCAGGCTGGAGCAGAGTGGCATGATCACAGCTCACTGCAGCCTCAAACTCCTGGTTCAAGTGATCCTCCCGCCTCAGCCTCCCAAGTAGCTAGGACAACAGGCATGTGCCACCATACCTGGCTAATTTCTTTTTATTACTATTTTTTGTAGAGACAAGGTCTCTCCATGTTGCCCAGGCTGGTCTTGAACTCCTAGATTCAAGTGATCCTCCTGCCTCAGCCTCCAAAAGTGCTGGGATTACAGGTGTGAGCCACCAAACCTGGCCTACTCACATTGTTTACATCATTCTGATTAGAGTGTGTTTACAAACCATTTGTTGAAGACAAACTAAAAAAGCTTATGACACAATCTCTACATTTAAAGCGCTGAAAATAGATACATACTTATCCCCAAAACTTAAAGAAAACAGGTAAACCACTTGATTTATTGAGCTGCTAGGAGTGTGGATGATTTTCTTCCCATTTGATCTGGCTTAATATTGTTAGTTCAGTAAGAAGGGGAAAAAGTTAAGTCTTAAAACTGAAACTACTAGAAAAGCATTGAATCATGAAGGATCCTAAAGGACAAAATATGATTTCCTCTGTGCTTGCTACCATCTTATTACTTATGTACTTGTGAATAAAGGTAGTTAAGAAATCATTTCTTATTTGATAGCATATTTCATGTCAGACTTTCAGAATAGAACTACTATATTTGAACAACAATAAATTTGAAAAGTAATTTCAAGAAAACCATTCACTAGAGCAAGGACATGTTTTCCCATAATATTCTAATCTGCCATCATGTTGCCCCTTTTATCAAAAATGAATTAATAAATATCTTAATCTACCTAGGAGCCATATGTTACATCAATAGAATGACCTCCATTACAAGTGTAGCTAAAGTGACAGGGCCTTCTTTATAAATAATAGTAGATATGTGCAATGACAGATACTGATACTAGCTTTTTAAATCATTTTCCCTAACTCATTACAGCTATCCTTTTATGATTCAACTTAGCAGGTGAATTTATTATTAACTCTATGCTTTCTATTATAGCTATCCTTTTATGATTCAACTTAGCAGGTGAATATATCATTAACTCTATGCTTTCTAAATGGGAAAGGAAATGTCTTATGATCTGTCTGCATGCATTATATCTATCATATCATATAACTTTAACAGTATCCTTTTAGCCAATTATTTGCCTTTTATAAATGAAGACATAAAGGTTAAACTTACAGAGATTGTAAGCACTATCGATAGGATATTAATCCAGGTATGACTAACTCCAAAGATTCATTCTTTTTTCACTACAGCATAAAGATCAATAAGAATACTTTAGCACTTTTAGGATCATATATGATAACAGCAGCCATCTTAATCTGAATCTCTCCATGTGTTCTCCAAAAAAAAGAAAAAAACATACATATGAACAAGAAGAACAAATAAAACAATGCATGCCATACATGTACAGCATAACTGAGAGACAAAGCTATGGTTTTAATGTGTCCCTCAAAGTCCATGTGTTGGAAACTGAACCCCCAATGCAACAGTGCTAAGAGGTGGGGCTGTTAAGAGGTAATTAGGTCATGAAGGCTCTGTCCTTTATTCCTCATTTTCACGTGCTCTCTCACCACATTGTGCTTTCCACCATGGGATGGTGCAGCAACAAGGCCCTTGTCAGATGTGGGCCCCTCCACCTTGGACTTTCTAGCATCCAGAATTGTAAGAAATAAATCTGTATTCTTTATAAATTACCCAGTTCCTGGTATTTTTGTATAGCAGCACAAAATCTACTAAACTACTAGAACACTAAAATATGATTTATATGTGTGTAAATATGCATTTGAAAATTGCATATGAGATATAATTTTCCCCCAGAAATGTGGTATTCCCCATAAGACACACTATATATCTCAGAGTAAAATAAAAATTATAACCTTGTATAACAGGAAACAGTGCATGCCTACAATAATATGGCGTTATAGGCTATGGTGGAATAGGTGGACATTATATTTCTTTGGAGTTATTTGCTGGTACTTTTGAAGAAAATTGGGCTCCATATGTGACCTGTTCAAAATAATTCACTGTTTAAGAATTATTATTATACTGGTTGAGGGGCCACATCTGGTGAGGGTCTTCTTGCTGGTGGGGACTCTGCAGGGTCCCTAGGCAACACAGGAACTCACATGGCAAGAGGGCTTAGTGTGCTAGCTCAGGTCTCTCTTCCTCTTCTTATAAAGTCACTAGTCCCACTCCTATGAAAAGCCATTAATCCATCAACTCATTAATGGATAAATCCGTTCATGAGGGCAGAACCCTAATGACCCGATCAGCTTTTAAAGGCTCCACTGCCACATCGGAGATTAAATTTCAACATGAGTTTTGGAGGGGACAAAAATTCAAACCATACCAAGTGGTATATTTCATTTTTATAGAATGCTGAAGGGTCCAGGGTCTTCTAGAAATTTTTGAATAATATACTTCTTAGACCACCTTTGTATATTCTCTGGGAATCCCTAGCATGTTCTTTTACATTACATGCTACATTAGGAAGCTGTAAGTTGCATCACTGAAAAGCCCTGATGCTTGTCAAAACCAGTCATTTTTAGTTGTTTATATGAGGATGTCAAAAAGGACTTTTCAATAGTGCATTGTAATGGCTCGTTTGCATGTATATCTTTTCTCTTAACCACTGAGTTTTTTGTTTAGTAGAATGGCTAGCAAAGTAGAAGCCCCCTAAATATTTTTTATTTTGAAATGAGGTAAATTAGCCTCAGAATTAAAACAAAAAATTACCCTCTGCAAGAGTTTACTAAGAACCAAAACCAAATTGGGTAAGAGTAAGTAAGAACAGAAATGGCCAAGCCTAAGAGTAGATCTATAGACGTATTGCTAAGGGAGGTTTGGAAAACACTCAAATCCAATCATGAAAACCAGTAAGTTTACTCAGATTTGGAATTTAACTATGAAGCATAGTTAAAAGATTGTCTTCATGTTTCTGCACCCAAACTGAGTGAGGTCTGAATGTCTCCAGCAGTAGTCTTTCCTCCCAGGGGTCATGCTAAAGCTGCACTGTCCATTTAGATCAATACTAGTTTACTATTAATATCATCAGCCAAGGCTGATCTGGCAGAATAATTACCTGGCGAAACCAGAAGTCAATTGAGCCTAAAGGGTAGAAACTATCAGGTTTAAGGACAGAAACAAAGTCTCAGCTATTAGATGCAAGATTGAATACGGGGCTGAATACACAAAGGGTGGTAGGCAGCCTTGAACTGTAAATTCACCGGGCACAAAGTAAAATTGCAGAATTGAAGGAGGGATTGAAAAAGACACATGGAAATGATCCACAACTTTAGCTGTGGTAAGAATGCTCTGTGTTTCCCAGAGCATTCTCCTCTTGAGTGTTGGGTCTATTGTGCTCAAATAGATTGTCCTGAATGAAATACCAGATATGAAGTGGAGAGTAAGAAACTACCTTAGCCACTGTACATAAGTTATTACTTATAATAGACAAATATTGCATGATCTTACTTACATGTGAAAAAAAAAACTGGAACTCAGGCCGGGCGCGGTGGCTCACGCCTATAATCCTAGCTCTCTGGGAGGCTGAGGCGGGCGGATTGTTTGAGCTCAGGAGTTCGAAACCAGCCTGAGCAAGAGCGAGACCCCGTCTCTACTAAAAATAGAAAGAAATTAATC